>JAKSZU010000003.1:9211235-9506235 GCA_026018925.1 Tupaia tana | reverse complement strand
TGTGCTTCCCAGAGAGAGAGAGGGAAAGAGACAGGAAAAAAAAGGGAGAAGGAGAAGCACCCCCCCAATCACGCCATAATCCCTTTTCCTCTAGTCCTCCATCCTTTTGAGATTTGGGGCATACTTGCTCATGAACCCAGCATGTTTGGTAACTGCACAGACAGCCATGTGAGATTTGCTTCCTCTAATTACTAGGTGATGGGCTAGCCCAGTATATTACTATTAAGTAAACTCCAGACTTAATTTGAATTTTATCAGCCTTTTTTTTTTTTTTTTTTTTTTTTTTTTTTTGAGAGGATTCCCAGGGGGGATGGCCACACTGCAATCCCTTCTCCTCCATTCTCCTCTCAGGATCTTGGGCACACACGCACACGCGCCTGGCTTGAGTTTAAGCCGCCGGGTCCTGGACTCGAACCGCAGTTGACTACATGGGAGTCCAGCGACATAGCCATTACGCTAACTGCTGGTCCCAATCAGCTTTTTTTTTTTAAATTAGAATTTTGTTGGGTTTTTTTTAGGATGAATTCAGGGTACCACCTTAATTTTTTCTTTTTAATGACCCATTTAGGGTTTTTAATTCTTCTTTGTCTTCACATCCATTCTAACGGAGACAGTTATCAACTGCTGGACAGTGTCTCTCAACTCTCTTCTTCATATCCTCTTGGAAAAAGTATATCCATCCCACCTCACCCCACAAACACACATCAGACTGGGCCCCTCCTGCTTTTGAGAAAAGGAGCTCAAAAATACGAAATTTTGGGACCAACAGGTGGCATGGTGGTTAAGGCACTGAATCCCGCATGGCTGACTCTCTGGCCTGAGTCTTAGATCCAGCGAACTGAAAATCACACCTGTCAAATATGTATGCATGCCTAAGATCCCAAGAGGAGAAGGGATTACATCAGGGTCATCTCTCCTGGGAGATTATTTCTCATTTTCTGTCTCTCTCTGTGTCTTCTCTCTCTCTCTCTCTCTCTCTCTCTCTCTTTCTCTCGCAGGCAAGTGCATGCATCATGTGGCAAAAATAAAAAAGAAAAGAAAATATGAACATTTTCATGAAATTTAAACAAAACTGCATAGTGAAATGGTATACCAATGAAAATGTTAAACAATATTGGAACGCAATGTAGAAAATTCTATATGTATGTAGTCCAGGTACAACAACAAAAATATTACTTAAGATAGAGCTTTTCAGAAAGGATTTCATAATGAAAGTAAACTTCTCTGAGCTTTGAAGAAAGTATAGGTTATACATTTTCAGAAAACCCAAAGATAGTGCGGACCAAAAAATCGAATTAAGAGAAAGTCAAGAAAAATCTGAAGTCAACTGAGGGTTGCTAAAGCGATACTTGAATGTATTAGAACAGAAGTTCCATAGGGAGGATGAGTAGATGAGAAGGTCGATTGTACTGTGGAGACACAGAGGGTCACGCACACAGCCGGACCGTATATAGACCCGTGTAGGAGCTCCTTCTCTGTTTCTCGTTATTTGATTATGCTTTTGACCATTCTATTTTGTAACTTAAAATTTCATGTTGTTTTTCTAAAATGAGCACAATAAACATCTCTATGTCATGAGTTTTTATACAAAATAAATATAAACAAATACCAATTAATTAAAGGAATTGTAATGTATGTTAAATTTTTGCCAATCTTTAGCTATACACATGAAAAGATAACAAGGATCCTAAAATTCCAGATTCATGAATCTTGGCTTTATCTTTTTAAAAATTTATTTTATATATGCAATCACTGTACATCACCATAGCTTGTGAAATGAATTTTCTCAGCATGAATGCGCTGCACGCCACTCCAGTTAAAGATACCATACACGTTAACATTAACAGACAATCCACCATTCTGTGTTCCTTAAATGTCTTGCCTCTCTATTTTGTTCGATTCCCTTCCTCTCACGTTCCCTCACCTTCCACACACTCTCCAGTATCTGCAACAGATCTCCGTGCTTTAGTATCCTCCATTTAGTATCCTCCTTTAGTATCCTCCATTTATCCCATAGAGTGCAAATATTCGGTGTATATTAAGTGGGGACATGCACTGTCTCCCTTTCACAGTCAGGCTTGCTTCACTCACCAGCAAATCTTCCATGTTTGTCCACTTTCTGTATTTTTTTTTTCCCAATAAGGCAATGTAAAAAGAATTATAGACAAATCAAAGCAATGCACACAGACTGTGCAGGAAGGATAGCTAAAGTTTCTAAACAGGATGAGAGAATGTAATAAAGGAGATGAGAAAACTTCTAGGATTCTGGAAATGGGGTGGAACATAGAATCTTCAGAAACAAATTGAGGAAAGACTAAAGGCCGTTTCAGAAGATGATATTAGATGGTTAAAGATCAGGTGAGTGTGACTAAGACATGTAGGTTAAAGAGTATATGGGAATAAATATAATAAGCTATACACTTTAACGACAGAAGCAAAAACTAACAGAATGAAAAAAATCATTAAAACCTTAAGTTTAAAGACACAGAAAAGGCAGAGCACTGACATTTATGAAACAAAAATCAGAAGTCACAATCAGACGTCCCTGCCATGTTAGATGACACCAAGAGAAGCACACTCGGGAGGCATTTCACGGGAATTATCAGTCACAGATAGCAAGAGAGAACATTCTATGACCATCAGACATGGCAGTGAGGGGTATTAACCATAAGAAGGGTTTCTCTTAGTAGAAATGGAAGCAAACTTAGAATACAGTATGATAAAGGGGAACGACATGATGAAAAATGAAAATGTATTACAGTATTACAGGCTTATAAGGAATTTAGATGGGAGGAAGAGGAAAGCATCAAATGAAAGAATTTTTAAATATAAGTATTTAAAATGGAAGTAAAGCAGCAGCGAGAGGAGGATGTGTTTTCATATACTAGTCTATAAGTGATATTCACAGCACCTTCTTTTTTTTTTTTTTTTTTTTTTTTGGAGAGGTTTTAGCTATAGGGCGCATGTGCTCACCAGACAGACAGAGACAGAGAGACAGAAAGCAAGAAATCACCCCCCCAGGGGGGATGGCCACGCCGCAATCCCTTCTCCTCTGTTCTCCTCTCAGGATCTTGGGCACGCACGCACATGCGCCTGGCTTGAGTTTAAGTCACCGGATCCGGGACTTGAACCACAGTTGACTACATGGGAGTCCAGCAACATAGCCATTACGCTAACTGCTGGTCCCCCACAGCGCCTTCTGTTCACACACACATACACACAGGCATGTGCATATGCACAAACATCATTTTCTGCAAATTGTACAGAGCAAGAAACACAGGCTTCCTCTCATACTTTATTATTTAAAAACTATTTGTATTAAATAAGAGTTTATTATAATCAGGGATGCTCTATAGAAGCAGGTGGTTATTGATATCTATGAATTGGTATGATTTAGAACTCAGAACTTTGAATAGAGACTATATGTTATGATTATAGAATGTCTAAATGTTTTATACAAAGCATCCTGATTTCTAGGATGCTGTACCCTGGAGTGCAAGTGAGCTAGAAGTATTATTAAAAATATTTTCAATAATACTACTAGTAGTTAGAAGACTTAACAGAGGAATGAAACAAATGTTTTCTATACACCTGTCTGTGTGAAACCGCAGAAATTCAGACACCTAAATTCACTCAGAAACAAAAATTTCCTTATAAATTATATTTTAGCTAATTTATGTATTTGATAGCTTTTCCCTGTCTAATTTTTCCTGCCAATTATTTATTACCTCTTGTAGAACTCAACTATAAAAACTGCTCACTAGATTTGATTTAGGAAAAAGCATTTTAGGCAATTAAGTGTATGTTTTTGACAGATGTTACTTGTACATTTTATGGGATGAAGGAACCTCAGTTTCTAAAATAAAACCAAACCCAGATCCAATTACTCACTCAGGCCTCTGTGTTCTACCTGGATTCTATGCATAGTCCTACTAGAAAGTTTGTGCAATTACTTTTGTGAATACTTTGAATTCCTGTCAGGCAGGGGCCACATAATTTGATTCCATGGTATTTAGCATATCACCAAATGGTATCTGTTTAATAAACATGTGGCAGGTGAAAGACTGACTGACTGACTGAATGAATGAATAAAGTAATCTTCAGTCAGAATTACTACACTAACAGGACTAGTACTCGAAGAAAAATTTCTAGAGTCTTCACATTAAGTTTTGCTGCCGTTATCAAGACCTCAGAACTAAACCCATGGGTTTAATTAAAACATACATAGGGAAAAGGAGAAAGTCCTATTTGTTTATATATTTAGCAACTATGTGCCAAACATTTGGTTGAATAACAAATGTCACATAGCACCTATTTTTTTGTTGCTCTGGGGTTTATATAGGTTGATATATCCGGGTCTTCAAAAAGCTTGTGGGAACAAAGGAATTAAAATATGAATTTATTTTGGTGCCTCAAATATTTCAAATCAGTGCTTAACTTTTTCATATGCATGTTTTCTAGGAACTTTTGAAGACGTCTCATAGGTTTTTATTAAGAATGACAACACATTAAGATCTCAATAAATGTTACACGTTCTGTTACATAACTCATCATCCAGTTTACTAGTTGTAATTTAATGTGGCATTAGCTTTTTCAAAAGTTCTTGTGTAAATGAGGTGTAAGAATCTCTGTTATTGAATATAATGTCCCCAGTGCATTTTTTGTCATGGATTTAGTCTTGAAAAGTGTTTGCTTTCCATATTGATAAACTCTTATTGATACATGTCAGTATATATATCAGTGTACTTTCTTTAAGTTGGTTCTTTTTGTCTATGAATACAGTTGCACACACCAACCTATTCTGTTTCTCTTAGACACAGAAAGCTCCAAGAAAAATTAGTACTTGAGTGCTTTTAATTGTATTGATGATAAAGTTTTCCGTAGTACGTGGACCCCTTTAGATATCAATTTGCTCTTAATGTTCTATACCTTGAAATATATTTCATAATTTTACATTCTATAACATCCTGTAAAATTGTTCTGAACATACTGCTTCTGGAAAATCAAAATCTGTAATTCTCCACAATCTTAAACTTTTGAGGGCCAACATGTCACAAGTGAAAAATGCACACATGAAGTCATGTGAAGAGTCGCTGTCAAGATGCTGTTAATACTAAAACACTGTATAAAATTACCTCCAGGTTATATGTGCAAGGTATATAGTAAACGTAAATGAATTTTATATTTGTACCTGTGTCCATTACAGAGAGATAGCATTATATATGTGCAAATATTACAAAATTCAGAAAGATACAATATCCAAAACACTGAAGTTTCAAGGCATTTGTGATAAGGGGTATTCAATCTCTCATATTTTTATGAAAAATATTTATAAATATGAAATGAATATAATAGATCAGTTTTTTTTTTTTTGAGATGTTTCGCTAGAGGGCGCGTGTGCTCACCAGACAGAGAGAGACATAGAGACAGAAAGCGAGAAATCACCCCCCAGGGGGGATGGTCATGCCGCAATCCCTTCTCCTCCATTCTCCTCTCGGGATCTTGGGCATGCACGCACACACGCCCGGCGTGAGTTTTAAGCCACCGGGTCCGGGACGCGAACTGCGGTCGACTACGTGGGAGTCCAGTGACATAGCCATTATGCCAACTGCTGGTTCCCTAGATCAGTTTTATATAATTATGTTTTTCACATAATTCATGAGTTAAATGTAATTACCAAAGAATATTCCAGACTTAAATATTAATTGACAAATGTAGCAGAAAATATAATGTATTGGCCCTGACATTTCTGCTGCTAAACATGTGGATATTTGACAATTAAGATTTTTAAAATGTAACTTTATGTACATATTAGCAACATGTTCATTATCTTATTAACAATAGTGATATTTCAGGGCCAGCAAGTGGTGTAGTGGTTAAGGTGCTGGACTCCCAAATAGTCAACTGCAGTTCAAGTCCAGGACCCAGTGACTTGAAACTCATACTGGGCGTGTATGTGTGCATGCCAAAAATCGCAAGAGGAGAATGGAGAAGGGATTGCAGCATGGCTATCCCAATTGGGAGGTGATTTCTCACTTTCTCTTTCTCTGTCTCTCTATGTCTCTCTGGCAAGTGCACACATCCTATAGCAAAATCTCTCTCTCTCTCAAAAGAAGATGTTTTAAAATATAACTTTATGCACACATAAGCAATATGTTCATTATGTTATTATTAATAATAGTGATATTTCGGGTGGCATGATGGGTAAGGTGCCAGAGTCCCACATGTTCAACTGTGGTTTGAGTCCTCCTAGAACTGGTAGCTTGCTTTCTCACTTTCTCTTTCTCTCTCTGTGTGTGTCTCTCTCTGGTGAGTCCACATGTCCTATAGTAAACTCAATAAAAAACTATAATAAAGTGGAATAAATAATTCTTTAAAAAATTATATTTTTAATTTTCAATGTAATAATGATATTCATAATTTTCAATGTAATAAATTAGTGGGATTTTTTTTTGAAGAGATTTTTGCTATAGGGCACATGTGCTTGCCAGAAAGAAAGACAGAGACAGAGAGACAGAAAGCGAGACATCACCCCCCCGCGGGGGATGGCCATATCGTAATCCCCTCTCCTCCGTTCTCCTCTTGGGATCTTGGGTGCACACACATGCGCCTGGCGTGAGTTTAAGCCACCAGGTCTGGGATTTGAACCATGGTCAACTACATGGAAGTACAGCAACATAGTGACATAGCCATTAAGCCAACTGCTGGTCCGAGGATTTTCTAGTTTAAATCTTTATTCTTATTTATACTCTAAATTCTAAGACATTCTAATTTTTTGCCTTTAAATTGAAAGAAGTAATAATATCTAAGAAACGTGTCCTATTTTCAGTTGTATGGAATGTATCATACATTTATATTTTTATTTTTAAAAACACATATATAATATCTACAATGTGTTAAACACTATTCTAAGAATCACCAATGTTAACAGATTTGTCATGATTAAATTATTAAATATGTTTATCTCATTCTTTTGAGCTAGGCATTATTTATTTATTTATTTTTTGGGGGAGAGGTTTTCGCTATAGGGCGTGTGTGCTCACCAGACAGACAGAGAGAGACAGAGAGACAGAAAGCGAGAAATCTCCCCCAGGGGGATGGCCACGCCGCAATCCCTTCTCCTCCATTCTCCTCTCGGGATCTTGGGTACGCACAGACACGCACCCAGTGTGAGTTTTAAGCCACTGGGTCCGGGGCGTGAACCACGGTCGACTATGTGGGAGTCCAGTGACATAGCCATTACGCTAACTGCTGGTTCCAACTAGGCATTATTTTGACCATTGTGTACAACAGATGAAAATTTAAGGCACAATGAGATTAAGTGTTTTCCAAGGGCAATTTGTGAGTAAAAGAATCAAGATTCAACGCAGTGTATTTAGATTGTGTAACCATATAGTATGTATGCAGAAATAGCTGTAAACCAAATCCTTCTCTCTAGACTATGTCAAAATGGTAACTGATATTTTTCATACATCTTTTTCCTTTCTTTGTTTCTTCTTCTGTTTCTTTCTTCTTTTTCTTTCTCTCTTTCTGTCTCTCACTCTTCTTAAAATTTGCTTATTTCTATGATGAGAAAGAAAAAGAGAGAGAGAGAGAGACCCAGAAAAACAGGCACTCCAATAAGGGCTTCACGCTATGATCCACCCTGACTTCAGGCATTCTGGATCACACACGTGAATGTGCCTGGCATGTACAGAGAGGCCTGGAGATGCAAACCCAGAACCTTCCCACATGGGTCCAGTTGTGTTACAGCTGCACCATCACTTGGACCCATTCCTCTTCTGTCCTGACAGGTGAGTGGAAAGAGTGTCGTAACATAATGGAAAACTTTATAACACTGGCGACAGCAGCTGAAGGACTTTCCAGAGAATAAAAGGAAGATACTGTTTCTCTTCATCCTCTCTTCCCTAGTGTTATTAATAGTCATTTTTGATGTTTTACCTCAAGCCTCCTTAGTCCACCCTAAGAGAAAATTCAAAATACTCAAACCCTTTGTCATATCATACAGCTCTTATGTGTTGACTTTATGTAATAAGGTTTTTGGTAAATTTTTCCCTGAGATTATAACTTACTGGCATCTGTTCTCTCTTATTTAGTACACAGATGGCAAAGTTACAGCAGTTATAGTCATATTAATTAGGGTTGTGTTGTAAAGACAATAGTCATAATGGAAACAAAAGCATTCTTACATAAATTCACTGTATTTACTACTTATTTTGAAGGAAATAAGTGAGAATAATGCAAGGCAGCTGTAATAGATATGGCTTATGGTGGGGCCTCATATCAAAGCTGGTGAAATAAATATAAAGCACAAGGGATCTGAATTTGGCATTGGCCCTTTACAAAGCCCATCTCTGAATATCCTAAAATAATCCCAACAGGAATGGGAGCAGAGTTCTAAGGGGTCAGAGAGTAGGGTAATCCGTTGTGATTTGGGGGCCATAGAAAACTTCACAGAAGAGGTGACTGAGTAATGGAAAGAAGGGAAAGAAGAAAAAGAGAGTGCACAGAGGCATGGCTTGTTTAGAGACTCGAAGCTCTCTGTGCCTGAGGTATCCTTCGGGGGATTGGATGTTTAGAGAGGCCCAGATTGAAGAGAAAAGATGATATTCAACATAACCATTGTTTTGACTATGTAAATTATAGTTAATTTATGAATGTTCAGAAATAGCACCACTGCTGTATTCAAGTCATACATGTAAATATGCCTGTACGTAGTACGCACATACAAAATACATAAAAAATACATTCCCATTTGTATTGAATATATGGTGTATGTATGTGTATATAGCGGGAAAAATTAATCGCTCTAGATGCTTAGCTATGTTTCTAAGAATCTCGAAGAATACTGTGATCTTCGCTGTTAGAGCTCTTCTCAAAATTTTGTTCATGGTTTTGAGAAGCCTTTCCCTTGCCCCTATTCTCCAGTCTAAATCTTGTGTTGGTTCCCACCAGCATTTTCTAAATGCAGTGTTACTAAAACATAGTGCAATAGTTATTAAATCCATTGTCACTATTATGTGCAAGTTAATAATGGTCAGTTATGCCCACAAGTTCTATTCTACATATAGTTTTGTAGAATAGGGATGGGTGCAAGCTCTTTCAATCTGTCAATAGTTCTTTCTGCAGATGCTGAAAATGCCTCTTAAAAAACCTTTACTTGTTTCTTGCTACTATGAGATTACATACCTAAAAGCCTTATCAAGTCCCCCCCCCAAAAAAATCAGGGCCTCTATATATTTTAGTTTCCTTTTATTTTTTTCAATTCTCAGTGAAACATCCTTTTCAAACTGTAATAATGTTCAATGAAAAAGATACTTTTTCTATCAGTTCCTTGCAATGTTATAAAAGAAAACAAAATTCCTCTCACTCTAGCTCTGTATCTGTGTGTGCACGCACGTGTGTGTGTGTGTGTGTGTGTGTGTATGAAGGTTTTCAGTACTTCCAATCAGCTAGTCACCCTGACCTATTTTTGGAGACACAGTATTTTTGGAGGCACAGTATTTCTGTTTCCTTCATCTGTGGAATGTGTAATTCAGATATTTTTTGGTTTCATTATTGACCAAGCTTGATTGCAAAATATCATGACTTTTTCCTTTTTTTTTTTTTGTATAAGTTGGAGATAATCAATGTACATTGTTATTTCTCTCAACTGCATAACAATTTTAGACTAATTATTGTCCCTTTCCCCCTTCAGGACATAGTCAGAAGAAAGATATAGATTAAAATAAAACATAAATTGATTAGAGCTATATGTGAACAGTAGGATCAATTATCTCTATAGATTTCAATCAGTTTTTCAGAAGCAACATATTTATTTTATGCCCAAATCTTATATAAGTAAATATTACCTGAAATTTGAAAAGATTTTTAAAAACCAAATTTCTGTTAAATTTCATGTTCATTCATGACATATACATTGTATATCTAGTTTACCAGAAAATTTTACTATTTTTAATCCAAAAATGTGATGATTATTTATGTAGCTTAGCAAATTTAGGTATGCTATTACTTGTCATGGGTCTTTATATGTGAAATAATATTAGTTTAAGGCCAAAGAAAAACTCTTCTGCATTCAAATTGACAAAATTTTATTTTGCATGAAGAACTTTAATTTGTGTAATTAACTTGAACTCCTGATGGAATCTTTTAAAAACCCCCTCCCCAAATTTTTAACTTTATTGATTTCTCAAGGTCATTGGTTATATTATTAATAAACAAAATAACACTTGTAAAAATGAATTAAATAGTTAAGTAAAGTTTATGTCAAATGAGGTTATAACATTCTTTTGTCTGTTGAGGCAGAAAATTGCATAAATAGATAAAACCTCATAATTTTCACATTTTTTTCCAGCAATAAGCATAATTTCACTGCATTTTACATTTTCTTATGTTTTAAAAAGATGAATTTCCTTCTTTCCTTCCTTTTACCTTTCCTTCCCTCCTTCCTTCCTTCAGAGAAAAGCAAGCACCCTCAATACGTCCCATGCCATGATCCTCCCCCTGCCTTCTCAGCCAGCCAGGATCATGAGTGCACATGTGCATGTTGGAAATGTACAGGTTGACCAGGAAACCAAGCCCCAATCTTCCATATGGCCTCCAGCTTGCAGAGTGTTATGTTACCACAGCACCACTGCAGTTGGGCCTGTAATTTTACTCTCTTTTTTTTTCCAGTCCAATTTTGCTGGAAAGTGTGTGCTCTCCAGAGAGAAAGAGAAAGGAATTAAGAAACCATCTGACATGAAGGAAGGTCATGCTGAAATCCCCTCTTTTCCATTTCCCTCTTCTTTTGCTTTATTTAGAATTCTGGGCATGTGCCCAGGGTATTTTTCAAGATGCTTGGCCTGGGCTTTGAACTATGCCTTCAGTCATGTGGGATCCAGCTGTCTTAATCACCACACCACAGACTGGCCCTGCAATGTATTCTTTACATAACTCCTTGCTAATTTCGGAAACTTACATCTTGTTGGAATGACAGGGCAATTTAATTTTGAAAATTTCCATTGAACCAGCCCCATGGTCTGATAGTTAAGGGAGCTGAATCCCATGTGGTGGGCCATGTAATTTCAGTCCTGGACCCAGTGACTTGAAAAACACAGCAAGCATGTGTGTGTGTGTGCATGCCCAAATCCTGAGAGTGGAAAAATGGAGAAGTGATAATGGCATGACCACACACCCTTAGGGGGCACTTTCTCCCTTTCCTTCTCACTATCCCTCTATCTCTGGTGAGCATATATGCCCAATGGCAAGTTAAAAAAAGATAATAAATTTCTACTTGAGAAGTCTTACATGAAGTTTTGTCTATAGATGGTACTTTATAAATATGGATGATTGTTGAGTTTCAATATGTTAGATTTTCTTTGTCAGTCTTTCTCTAAATTTATATTATGACCTATTCATTAGCATTCTAATCACCCTGATCAACATTTACTGTCCTGCCATCCCCCAATAATTTCTTCTGAGTTCCCATTCTTTGTTATAGTTTAGCCTGGCACGTCCGTCTGAGGGCATCTTGGACATTTTTGTAACTGCTCAGGACTATTACGCAGTATCAGACTCATAATAAGTATCTGAACATATTGAATCATAGTATAAAAAGTAGTTTTTGTATCTATTGCTCATCTGATCTTTATCTCAGATCTTGGGTTGAGAGGAAAATTGCTGTTATTCCTACATCACATAAGAGTATATGCAAGCTTTGAAAGATTCATTGCCTTGCTAAAAGTTACAGACTTATGCTGATGTGTTATGCCCAGGAACCAAAGGCTCTGAGTATCTCCTGCTCACCCTACT
The DNA here is from genome assembly GCA_026018925.1 of Tupaia tana. Classification (NCBI taxonomy): domain Eukaryota; kingdom Metazoa; phylum Chordata; class Mammalia; order Scandentia; family Tupaiidae; genus Tupaia; species Tupaia tana. The sequence continues at coordinate 9,494,442 of JAKSZU010000003.1, read as the reverse complement.
ATAGTATGTTGATTTTCTAGTTCATCATCTATATCCAAATAATTCAGAGTGTTTTAGAATACCGAATATATTTATATCTCATGTTTCCAGATAAAATATCCAAAGTTCTTGCATTTTCATGTTTCACAAGGGCTCCTATGTCTGAACTCCATCTGTACACACATATTCCTCTGTGTGCTAACTTGATCTACTTCTTACCTGTGATGTACCTTACCATGTGGCTTTCAGTTGGCACTCACCCTTTTCTAGGCAAGTTCAGCATTACCTTTCAGAAATTATATTGGCAGGTGAAAATAAAGATGATCTAAAGTTAACTGAGGACAAAACCACATATTGCATACCAGGCTATTTCTTTCTTTCTGCATTTGAGGTTCTAAATGTGCTCCTCATCCTCACTCGGACACAATCTCAGCTCTGAACTGCTGTACTGTCTGGGAGGAAGCGAGCCCACACTGGCCATTGTAATTGTGAATCTTGAGCTCTGCTCTGAATGGATTTCAGCCATGATCATTTCTCAACTGCACTGAAGGCCTGCCCTTAAAAAAATGTTCAAATTTAAAAATCTGGTACAAATAAATAAAATCCAAAGTTCTCTCAGATTGTAAGCATGGAAGTATATGTGTAAACTATGTAATCACATATGATCACTTGAATGTTTTAAGTCACAGAGCCATGGCTCAGTGTAGAATGATAGTAAAAAATGATGCTTTCTGAAAAGAGAAAGTGAATTTCACACTAATTTGTCTCCCAAATTCTTCATATCTGAATTTTAATTAGAGTGTTAACCTAGTTTACTCACTGCAGAAGGATAATATATGTTTATGTATGCAAATGTATATATACTCATTTTAAAGGCAAGTGATCTCTCATCCAGAATATTCTTACTACAGAGTGATAAAGCCAGTGCAAGAACATGATGCCTGCAGTCAGAAAAGGACTATCAGTCTAACTGTTGAACACTGCTCAGTAGATAGAATTTTGGAAACATTTATTATAAGGGCAGTGTTAGGTTTTGTCAGTGGCTTATTACATAGGTGACCACCAAAATGATTGCTGAAGTGTGCGTTAGTTCATCCATCTAATATCTAATATGCTTTTCCCAGTCATTTGAGTTATGTGGCCTTTACTTCTGGGTTTCACACAGAAGACTGTGAGAAAATAGAAAGTTACATAAACCAGAGAAGAGGAGAGATCTCCTTTTCAATTAGAGAAAAACATGGGAAAACATAAAGCAAAAGATCTAAATCTAACTCTCATGTAAAAGGGTTGCAAAACTTAAAGCTATAACCGAAATATATCCCCCAAAAAAGGTTTTTGGTCAGCAGTCATTTCAGGGCAAAGATTTTTGCATCGCCAAGCGAATACACTGCATGTATACACAGTCAGTTAGCAAATGATAAGTAAAAGGAGGGAGAGGGGAAAACTGACCTTTTAAGACCTTCCTTCATGCAAATGGTGTTACTTTCTTTATGTCAGATATGTTTTAAATGCTGATTAGTTGATCCAGGTGAGATAAAGTACTTTGCTAAAGTGGCAGAACTGATATGCTATTCACTCTCACATTCATCTCTCTTTACTGTGTGTACGTGTATATAAAGTATTCTCTTTTTTAAGTTTATTTCTTTTTTTGTAAAGAACATGTGCTTCAGCTATGAACTAGTGCTTTCAGAGACTTAGAATGAAGATTTTCTGCTGAGACTTCTTCTTCACTTATTTCTAGAAAGGCACAAACCCAGGCCCACCTCCACAAGGATCCTGAACCTCAGCTGTGAACTAGTGCTTTCACCATGGCACACAAGTGTGCCACGTGGTGTTTAATTTTTGCATTTTAATATTAAAATCTATAGTTTTTTATTATCTTTTTTCTTCTTATTTTATGTTTTCTTCTTTCCTTTTTTTTTCAATTCTTTCCTTTTTTAAAATCTTTACTTATTTGCTTCTCAGCCTCTGCTAACTAAGTGTCTAGATAGGTCCAAGTGAACAGAATCTATACATCTGAATACAGTTAGGGGCAGAATAGTTTTTTATTCCCACTGATTCTGATGCACAAAGAGTGAGAACAGAACAGAAGGGAGATTGCAGATCACCTCCTTCTTCATGACTCTGAACACTCAGACTGAACTTCAAGAATTAGAAGAGGGACCAGCATTTACTGTAATGGCTATGTCACTGGACTCCCATTTAGTCGACAGTGGTTCGAGTCCCAGACCCGGTGGCTTAAAACTCACACCGGGCACGTGTGCATGCGTGCCCAAGATCCCAAGAGGAGAATGAAGAAGGGATTGCAGCATGACCATCCCCCCTGGGGGGTAATTTCTTGCTTTCTGTCTCTGTCTCTCTCTTTCTGGTGAGCACACATGCTCTATAGCAAAAACCTCTCCCCCTCAGAAAGGAAGGAAGGAAGGAAGGAAGGAAGGAAGGAAGGAAGGAAGGAAGGAAGGAAGGGGAAGGAAGGAAGGAAGGAAGGAAGGAAGGAAGGAAGGAAGGAAGGAAGGGGAAGGAAGGAAGGAAGGAAGGAAGGAAGGAAGGAAGGAAGGAAAGAAGGAAGGAAGGGAGGGAGGGAGGAGAATTAAAAGAAATGCACCATCCATCTGATGACTAGAAATCACCACAGGGTCACAAGAAATATGGAAAAACAATAAAATACCTCTTCTCCAGGGAAAAAATAAGTCCTCTTCATCCTGAGACAGTATGATGAAATTCATGGAAATGTCTGATAAAGAATTTAGAATTTTTATGGTGACAAAGCTCACAGAGATTGAAGAGAAGAGAGACAATGAATTGCCAAAGAGGCAGGGGAAAGAAGCTGATGAGCTTCAGGAGGTGAGGAAATTCTTGCAAGATCTAAAAGAGGAATTACACTTTATAAAAGAATCAAATGGACCTGTCAGAGTTGAAGACTATAATACTGGAAGTCAAAACCTCCTTTGAAAGCATTCAAAGCAGACTAAATCACACTGAAAATCGAATCTCAGTTGTAGAAGATAGAATTACTGGGCTAGAAAAATCCACCACAAAGACTGAGAAAATTGTCCAAAAACATGAGAATACTATACGAGAAATACTAGATACTATTAAACATCCAAACATCTTGATAATTGGTATCCCAGAAGGGGAAGAGATCCATAAGGGCATTGACAATCTATTCCATGAAATCCTGGAAGAAAACTTTCCAAACCTAGAGAGGCATTCAAAGATCCAGTCCCAAGAAATACAAAGGACCCCAAATAGAATCAACCCAAGAACATCTTCTCCAAGACACATTATAGCCAAATTGAACAAAACCACAGACAAAGACAAGATACTAAGATTGGCAAGAGAGAAACGGCAAGTTACCTACAAAGGATATTCCATCAGGCTGACAGCGGATATCTTATCAGAAACAATGTGTGTGAGGAAAGAAAATATACTCAAAGTTTTAAAGGAAAAGCAATTGCAAACACAGATACTATATCTGGCAAGATTATCCTTCATATGAGAAGAAAAGACAAGAACATTCTCAGATAGGAACCAGCAGTTAGCATAATGGCTATGTCGCTGGACTCCCACGTAGTCGACCGGGGTTCGCGTCCCGGACCCGGTGGCTTAAAACTCACGCCGGGCACGTGTGCGTGCGTGCCCAAGATCCCGAGAGGAGAATGGTGGAGAAGGGATTGCGGCGTGACCATCCCCCCAAGGGGGTGATTTCTCGCTTTCTGTCTCTATGTCTCTCTCTGTCTGTCTGGCGAGCGCACGCACCCTATAGCGAAAATCTCTCAAAAAAAAAAAAAAGAACATTCTCAGATAAACAAAATCTGAAAGAATTTACCAACACCAGACCAGATCTCCAAGAAATTCTGCAGGGATATATACACACACAAATATATATAAGAGACTAGAAATGGAAAATTATTGATGATAACATGTATGATTAAGCTACTATGCAGCATCTTCTGGAGAGGAAATTGCATTTTGTGTGCTGTGACAATGCTCAGTGAATAAATGTAAATTAATTAATTAAAAAATACATTTGAAAAGATAAAAATAATAAAATAAATTAATTTTAAAAAAGAGCATGTGCACACATGAGCGAGAGAAGAACTGTGCACAGGGTCGCATCACACCATGTTCCCTTTCCCCAGCCCTCCAGCTTGTCAGGACCATGGGCACACATGCATGTGCCTGTCATGTCTCAGGCAGACCTGGGGATCTGAGTCTGCAATTGGCCATGTGGCTTCCAGCACTGTAGTTCATTTGCCTCTCACCGCACCACCAGGCAAGGCCAACATTTCTTTTCTTTAACTAACATATTTAAATTTACTGGATGTCCTCATTACTTATTACTTTTTTCAACAAAAGTGACAGCTTATTAAGTATATTGAAATCTCTTAATAGATTATCTCCCTTTTAGTATTTATAATGTTCATCATTATCCTTGAAACTTTTAGTAGCCCTGGGAAACTCCAGCTAAAATATATGTCAGTCTGTACCTCTAAAATGTACCATGCAACAAAACACATAAGGCAAGTTCTGCAGGATGTCATACTAGACATAATATTAATTCTTTTTCAAATAATTGGAGTAACTTTAGACACGATAAAAAATGTATAAACCAACCAATAGTTTATTTAGTTTTTACTGCGTGCCAGGTGTTTCTATGTCTTAGTGGACATGTGTGGCAAGTTTACTCACAGGATTAAAAAAAGCCCATGGGTAAAAAGATTCTCCTACTGAGACACTGAAGTTTATCACACATGGCATGTGATATAAGTTATGTGAGATGTATGCTCATAAGAATCACAAATGGTACATAGATACACATTGCCCTTTAGCATCTCAGGATTAGACTCCTTTCTTGTTCTCGAGACTCCTGGCATCCTATAAATCACCATAGCAGCTGTTCTTTTTGCTAGACCCAGGAACATTTCCCAAGCTCTCTCTGCCAACTTTCAGTTCAGAACTTCTTGCTCTCCTTTGACAGGCCGCCTCTTTTTTTGTTTGTTTGTTTGTTTGTTTGTTGTTTTTTCTTTTTCTTTTTTTTATTATCATCATATTCTTCTTTATATTACATTGAATTACATATAACTTTACAGTGTATTACATTGCTTTTTCAAAAGGGAATGCCATGCATGTCAGTCAGTACAGAGACATTAATCTCCCCGCTTCAACATTCAATATCTTTTCTATGTTTTCCCCAATCATTATTATTATTATTCTAATTATCTTTTAGAACAGTCAATCGCTATTTCTCATTTTGCTTGTACATATACTTTGCCCATCATGAAATACTTCTCAGACAAATCCAGTTGAGAATACTATACATGTCAACATCAACAGTTAATAAGCCGTATCTGTTTCTCACTAACGTCCTGCCTCTCTATTGTTCACTTGTTATCAGTCTTCAGTTAGGATTTTCCACATTCACTTCTCCATGTAACACCAGATGTGAAATGGACATGAAACGGACACTGGGCACTGCGATAAAGGATGGGCTAGTCATCTCCCTCATAGGAGTAGCATTCTGTATGGAGCTACATCCTCTGCTAGACAGAAGCACATGTACTCCTCAAGTCCAAGTGTAAGGACACATCATTGCTATGATGACTTTGTAAATAAATCCTCCCGTGTACAGATGTATTTCAATGTTTCTTACCATTGGTTCTAAAGATTCTCGTTAAACCAAAATAAACATCAATACTTAGCTTAACAAAAATTTCCACTTATTATGAAAATGTTATTTGAAAATAATTCCCTTTTCTTTCAATGTCAGATTGAAGTGGTAGTGACATGCAAGAGGTAACTTTTATCATCTTCATATAGAATAAAACCAACTATAAATTTCAAAGATATTTTAAATTAGCTTCAATTAATTTGAAAGCCTTCTCCTGTTTGTGTAGCCAAACTGCTCACTTTCCTACGCTGACTTAGTCTGTTCAGGTTGCTATAATAAAGTATAGACTGAATGGCTTATAAACAACAGCAATTTATTCCTCATAGTTCTGGAAGTTGAAAGTCTGAGACCTGCATGGTCCGGTCCTGGTGAGGATCCTCAGATGGGGTGTAGATTGCCCCCTTCCTATTGTTTCCTCCCACTACTGAGTGAGAGTGAAGGTGCCCTCTGGGGTCTCATTTGTAAGGGTACTAGCTCCATTCATGATGGTTCCACCCTCATGACCTCCAGATATCCTACCTTTTATACCATCACCTTGTGGGTTAGGATTTCAATGTAGGAATTTATGGTGGGAAAACAGAAACATTCCAATTCTTAACAGTTAAAATAAAAGGAAATTCAGGCTGGCCCTGTAGCACAGGGGTTAATTACAGTGCATCAGGAACTGGATTCCACTTGGCTGACCATAGTTTGAATCCCAGTCCCAGTGTCATAAAATCACACTAGCTGCACTAGCTGTGTGTATGTGTGTGTCAAATCCCAATTGGATGGATTAATTAGGGAGAGACGAGATTTGCGGCATGAGCACAGCTAATTGGGGGTGCTTTCCCTCTCTCTCTCTTTCCCAAATTTCTCTCTGCTCTCCCTCTTTCCTTCCCTCCCTCTCTGGTAAGTACATACACCCTCTGGAAATGAAATATAAAAATTTAAAAATAAAGAGAAATTCAAAGATGATAAAGTGCTAAGGAATTCTAATTCTCTTCATTCTTGAAGACTTTCTACATTACATCCTAGATGATACATTAGAATAATAAACAGATAAATAAAACACTGGCTTCTCATACTACTCTTAAAAATATTACTTAATAATAAGAAATATTACTTGACTACTTTCATTCTCCAGAGATTTTACAATAAAATATACAACTTCTATTGCGTCGTCAGAAATATCATGATGAATTTTCTATGTTTTTCTATGTAAAAATGTGTCATGACTTTTCAGATTACCCAATAGATGCCACATTAAGATGCAATCAGTTTAAGTTCTGTTAAGCAATTGGAGTGGCTTCAGTTTGTCATATCCTAGAGACAGGTGGTAAAAATGCTCTTTATGTTGTTAGGTGCTAATGTTAATGATTCACCTCAAAAAAGAAAAAACTGTGTAGATTATATTTACTTATTTATTTATCCAATTATTCTAATAAAATACATTAGTTTATAGGTCTAACTAGCTTTTTTAAAAATGTTTCCAAATGGTATGTGCTCTCATAGGAGAGAGAACAAGAGAAAGTGAGAATGCTTCCTCACGAGGAATGGTCATGCCCAAATCCCTTCTCCTCTATTTCTCCTTCCTTTCAAGATTGTGGACATGCATGCACACACACATGATGTGTTTCACAAGCTGCCAGATCCAGGACTTGAACTGTGGGGTTAGCCATGGGGATCCAGCCATCTTAACCAACACAGGCTAGCCCAAAACTAATGTTCTTTCTTCAAGAGAGGTCCTTGAATTACTGAAAATATTCTTATTTGTGTCTTTTAATCATAGTTTTCTAACTTTTACTGAGAGAACACTCATGTCCCAACAAGTAAACATCTTTAGAGAGCTAGACAATGGTTTAGTGGTAAAATAAAACATTCTGCAAGACAATTCCACCTGGAAAGATTCCCTCTTCAAGTCTGCAGAACTTCCTGAGCAGGCCAGACATGTGTGAAACCGTGATCCAAAACTGATCTAAACTGGAATGAGATCGCCACGACTGGACCCTGTGGGAAAGAGATGAGTACACGAACATTGAAAGAAAGTTACACAATTTTAAATATATGTATGTAAAAATACATATATAACACTTACTTAAATTAGATATAGTTACATATATTTATATTTAATTTCTTTATACCTCAGAATGTCCCTTGCTTAGTTCTCTAAAGCCACAAACTTATCAAAAATAGTCTTAAGATCTGAGAATTGACTGTAGGTTAAAAACCCAGGCTCTGTGTTAAACTTTCTGGAATGAAATCTTAGCTCAGGCAATTATTGAATATGTGGCCTTAACTGAGCAAGATAATAATTTCTTGGTGCATCAGTTTCCTGGTGTAAAGAAACAGAGCAGAAATTATCCTAACTTGATATACATGAGCAACGTCTTGCCAGAGAGCACAGAACAGTGTTAGTGCAGTCATCACAGCCTTGGAAGTCAGTAGCCTGTTATCCTCTTCATCATGTGTCATCACAGTGATGAGGGGAACAGCATGAAGTTATTTGGTGGTCTTCACATACATGATGCAAACAAATGCATTTAAATTATATGGAAATTTATTTGTGGTATTTTTACTTTCTGTGTTTGCATAGACAATTGTATCTTGTTTTTATTTGTTTCTTTGTTTTAGGCAGATATCAGATGATTTCTTTCTCAGGTATTAAAAAATAATAAAAATGGGGACCAGCAGATGGCATAATAGTTACATCACTGGACTCCCACGTAGTCAACTGTGGTTCAAGTCCTGGACTCGGCAGGTTAAAACTCATGCCTGTGTGTGCATACCCAAGATCCCAAGAGGAGAATAGAGAAGAAGGGATTGTGGTGTGTTCATTCCTGTTGGGGGGTTATTTCTTACTTTCTGTCTGTCTGCAAGCACATGTGCCTTATAGCGAAAATCTCTCTCAAAAAATAAAATAAAATAAATAATGAAAATGGAAAATTACACTGGAAATTTGATGATTTAGGAAACATGTTTAGCGATAAGGTGATAACACAAAAAGGAGGAGTAAAAGGGAGATGTAGTCAGAAACGAGCTAAAACTTCCTCTACTTTTGGGGATCTGTTAAGTATGTGCGTCAGGTATATTTCATTGTATGGCAGGTGCAGCCATGATGCTTTCCGTGGAACAGGGTGGGCCACGCATACACATGTGTTTGTCCAGAGTCTTCCTATTACACCTGTATAGACACTAACTTTTCCCATGATCATCAACTAAGGGTTGTTTTTCACAGTGGAGACAGTATAGATGCAGGATCTTAATTTATATGGCTAAAAATGACTGAAGGTGGGACCAGCAGATGCCTTAATGGTTATGTCACTAGACTTCCAATATTTGACTGTGGTTCAAGTCCCGGACCCAGTGGCTTAAAACTCATGCTGGGCACATGTGTGTGTGTGCTCAAAATCCTGAGAGGAGAATGGAGGACAAGGGATTGAGGTGTGGCCATCCTCCCTGGGTGTGATTTCTCACTTTCTGTCTCTTTCTGTTTCTCCAGCGAGCGCACACACCCTATAACAAAAATTTCTCTTAAAAAAACATGCCGGAAGGTGAGGCGTTCACCAAACTCTGCTAGTTTCCTAAGCTATTACTGCATAAAGTGGAGAGAGAATCCTGGAGTTACATAGGCTTTCTTAGACATGAGCTCTGCAATGAAGTGATTCATTTATAAGTAAGGCACTAATTTGAAATAATACTCTAATCATTGTTAATTTTTGTGCTATTTACTTTAATGATATTAATCAGAGTGAACCTACATAATGATACAGCAAGAGTCATAAGAACAGTTCTACAAGTTTTACTTTGCATTCTATAACAATTAGTGTGTCATCGTGTTATCACAAACCAATTGGAAAATATTGCCATAAGATGACATAAAAATGAAGAAGGAAGAGACTATTAATGATGATCCTAATTACGCTAGGAAGGAAATCAAAACTCTTCATCAGTTAGAGACCACTCTTATTAGCTGATTAGAGTGTGAATGTATAAAATTGTCTGGTAAGCAAATTATAATGAGCAAAACGAAGATAATTTTAGCTATGAAAAATTTCTGTGTTCATTTTTGCATACAGCTTACATGGTGCTTCATAAAAATCAAAACAACCTGGGGCCAGCAGATGGCATAATGGTCATGTCATTGGACACCCACATGGCTAACCATGGTTCAAGTCCTGAATATGGTGTCTGGAAACTCACACTGGGTAACTTGTGCATGTGTGCCCAAGGTCCAGGGAAGAGAATGGAGGAGAAGGGATTGTGGTGTGGCCATCCCTCCCAGGGGGGGTGATTTCTCACTTTCTTTTTCACTATGTCTATCTTTTTCTTTCTCTGGAAAGTGCATGCCCTAAGGCAAAAACTTCTTAAAAAAATGAAAACAATCATAAATGACATTTTAAAACATTAGTGTTATTATTATTGTAATTATTTAATTTGCTATCAGGCACATGTGCTCACCAGGGAGAGAGAGGGAAATTAAGAAAGCAAGCCACCAGGTCCGGCACTTCAACCACAGTGGGCTATGTGAGAGTCCAGCACCTAAATCACCATGTTAGCTGCTGGCATTGAATAACATTTTCAAAAACTATTTTTTTCCCCAGAGTTTACTTCAAGCTCCTCTTAGAATTTAAGAGGCACAGTTGTATACTCAAAGTGAACTTGTGGCAAAAAGTAAGCATTTCCTTTCTGACTTGCCCTCTGATGAGCAGATAGTGCTTATGAGCAGGAATGGTGGTCAGTGTCCACCTGACCTTCTGAAAAACAAAAGAGAGCGTGCCATAAAGCAGCAAATTGTCATGACATACTTTATGCATATTTTTATTTTCACAAGTGTATTGTTATTGTAAGTGTATGTTTCTATGTATATTCTCCTCAGTGACCATGAGATCATTCAGGATAGAAACCCTCTTCAAAAAAAAAAATTAAAAATAAAAGAAAGAAATGGGACCAGCAGTTGGTGTAATGGCTATGTCGCTGGACTCCCATGTAGTCGACGGTGGTTCAAGTCCCGGACTTGGTGACTTAAACTCATGCTGGGCGTGTGTGTGCACGTGCCTAAGATCCTGAGAGGAGAATGGAGGAGAAAGGACTGCGGCGTGACCATTCCCCCTGGGAGGGTGATTTCTTGCTTTCTGTCTCTCTCTCTCTCTCTGTCTTTCTGGTAAGCGCTCACGCCCTATAGCAAAAACCTCTCCAAAAGACAAAACAAAACAAAAAGTAAAAAACAAACAAACAAAAGGAAAAGAAAAAAAAAAAAGACAGGAGGAAACCCGTGGGAATGTTTCCAGGAGCATTTGTTCCCTAAGCTCTAAACAGTGGGCCCCCAACATCCTTGAGACTCTTTCATTTTTCTATCACTGCCTTATAATTATATCTGTCACTCTCCTTTTATTATCAGAAGGTTTGAGCGGTTCATTTTAAAGTCTAACTTGTCCTTTGCACTGACTGCCATGCATGTCTGATGACATATAACAAATTGAACAGTAGTGCCATTATTAAAACAATCTGATAATAAGCTGCAGTGGTGAGGTACACTAAAGAATATATTTGGTTTCTTGAGGGAATCAAAAGCATTTTCACATTTTGAATTATTTTCTGTAGTCTTTTATGTGACTATACTATAGTTTATCATGCAGAACTACTGTGTATCTTTCTTCTGTCTCCAGTAAGAGAATGAACAGGATGGGTATTTCAGTCTTTTATTAAACATCACATTTTCAAATAGGATAGGATCCCTATAGGAAGAGGAATGGTATTTTAACCCAAATTTGATGATATATTATGTGCGTGTATGTCTCTGTGTGTGTGTTTCTAAATTTTAAAGAGATGGTTTTGTAAATAGCCACACACAAATCTTATTAAATTTGGCCAGACTTCCATTGCACATCATGACAGGCACTGATCCTTTTACATGATTCCTATGTGCAAGAATTCTATTTACTACAGTCTTTTCAAATCATACCAGCCTCCCAGCAACTCAGTTCAAATTTCAGTCCAAGGCATATTAACTGTGTTTCCATAAACTGCAAATTGTGTTACTAGCTCCTCAGTCCGCAGCTCATGACATAAATAGTAGATGTGCATTATGATTGGTAATGTTGCTTCTTTCAAAGACACTGCTGATTGGTCACTGTACATGTGTGATTCAATTTCCACAATTTATCCCATTGTATTCTGGCTACGTGGCCCTCCAAAATGCCTTGAAGCAAAGCCCAATTTGCTATGACATTCACAATATTTTTGTTGTTGTTTGGTGTAAGATATGTGTGTTAACCAGAGAGAGAGAGAGACACACACATAGAGAGAAAGCAAAGAAAGCAAGCTACTATGCCCAGGACTTGAACCACCATCAGCCATGTAGGAGTCCAGCACCTTAATCACCATGCCACCTGCTGGCCTCACAAATCTTTTTAAAACAGGATTATTGATAGCTTTTGGTTTATCCTGAGTCAGTATTGAAATGAAAATGACCAGAGACTGAAATATTTTGTGTAAGTGAAAATTTTCCAAGCTCTTTAATATTTTCATTGGCATGTTTCTTGATAGCTAGAATCTGTTGTTTATATTCTATAAAAATAAGTTAATGTGGGGTAAGCAGGTGATGTGTTGGTAAGAGCACTGGACTCTCACATAGCTGTGGTTTAAGTCCCAGAGCTGTGAGCTAGAAAATCATGCTGTGTGTGTGTGTGTGTGTGTGTGCACGCGCACACATGCATGTTCAAAATCCCAGGAGGAGAATGGAGGAGAAGGGATTACAGTGTGACCATCCTCTCTGGTGAAATGATTTTTTCACTTCTCCTGTCACTATCTTTCTCTGTCTTTTTCCAGTGAGTATATGCACCCTATGGAAAAAAAACTTAAAGTTATGTTTTCTATGTTCCTGTGTAAATGCATACATATATATCAAATGAGAAATCACCCCTCTTCTCCTCCATTCTCCTTTTGGGATTTTGAGCCCATACACACATGCACCCAGCATGTTTATCAAGCCACCAGATCCAGGAATCAAAACTTGCAGTTGGCCATGTGGGATGCAGCCGCCTTAACCTCCAGGCTACCTGCTGGCCCTGAAGGCTTTCTTCTTCTTTTTCTTTTTTCTTCTTTCTTGTTCCTCCTTCTTTCTTCCTTCTTCTTCTCCTCCTCCTCCTCCTCCTTCTTCTTCTCTAATTTATAAGATAGTTTATTTTCAGTGGAAAGGAGACAATAAAATTAATTTTGTGAAGCAAAAGTTTATTTTGTTACTCCTGTTGGTTAAAAATATATATAATTATTTTTAAGAGAATCATGAAAACTATCTGGAACAGTTCCTGAAATGAATGGTTAGTCACAAATTTACCATCGTATGATTATACTGTGATTTTGGAAAATTCATAATGCATTTATTGTTCATTTTAATATGGTTTGAAATCTTACTTCAAATTAATACCTACATTATAGATGATTGCCTGTGTAATGTACACATATAGCTTCTTATTTACATGTGAATGATAGTCACTTTAACTAGACAAGTTTGTCCACTTTCTTAATATTTCCTTTGGATAATCAGCTTCTTTAAGAAAAGACTGAGAAATAATAATACATATTTAAAAAGTAATTTGGGTTGTTTTTCTCTAAGCAAGGTGTTCAATAAGAAAACTATGTAATTTCCTTCTTAAACAAAGGGAATGAGGATGCTTTGTAGGCATAAACTGTTTCTTTCCTGAGTGCTAGACTGGTAGCCCCCATTTTTTGAATTTCACTCACACTACTCACTCTATTTGTCTTAGCCTATTTCCACATTGCTGACAAATACCTAGGCCTGGGTGCTTCACAAAGATAAAGGTTTATTTACAAACTCACAGTTCTGGTGGCTGAAAAGTCCAGTCTGAGGCCTAAGGTAGGTCAGTGGAAGAAGAGGAGGACGGGCACCTGCAAAGAGAGAGATCCTGACTGGTCTCCCTTTATAACAACCAGCTCTCAGGGTAACTAATCCCTTTCTCATCAGGGGTATAACTCATTCAGTCTCACTAGATATCATTAATTTATTGATAAGATTGTTAGCTCCATGATGCAATCACCATGAACCAATCACTGCCCATTGAACCTTCCCCAGGAACACCATGAAGGAATTAAGCTTTCACTTTGTATCTTCACAATACAGACAGTAGTACTATCACATCCCAACATAAGAATTTGGGGGGAACATATTCAAACCATAGAACTGTCAAACTCCCACATGCCTTTCTTACTCATTTTCATGTCAAATCTGAGTATCATGCAATGGTCAAGTTGGTATTAATTAAATAGTTTAATGTGCAAATTTGACAGTATTCTGAGAGGTATGAATTGGGCAAATTCATTTTCAGTGATTACTAAGAACGGTGGAAGTATAGCCAATAACGACTTGGGTTAAATTCACACCAGTGACCTAGAAGTTTAAGGTCCTAAAACCCATTACTAGTCTGCTGAGACATTTAATAATGCACAGGGATTCTTGCAGAAGTGCTGACTTTAAAATTCCTAAAACTAGTCAGAGATGACAGAGTAACCAGCAAATAAGGCATGTTTTTTGGGTTTCTGGAGATAATAGGCACATTTATGTTTTTCATCTCTAGTTACTGTCATCTTTGCAGACTTATCTAGTCTTCTACACTCCCTGTTGTCTTGTAGAAATACTTTTCTGTCAAAGTTTATGCTTTCATACAATAAACATTTACATAGAGGTCTGTCACAGTTGCAAGCATTTAAAATGCATTTAGAAAATGCTGCTTCATGTTGCATTTGAGTTGACATTTTCCCTACATAAAAACCTTCAAAACTTATACCAGTAAAGGCCAACTTCTTAAGAGCCAAACTCGTTTTATGCATACTAAAAGATATTCTTTGGAAAATTGCATAAGCATCTAATCAGTGCTTGCTAATTGTAGGTGCTTTCAGCCAGAGCATGCAATTGGGCACGCAATTAGCAAACTGAAAAAATGTTTAATTACATGTGCAATTTTAACCTATTGTCAAGAGGGAAAATAGAAAGGACAAAAATGACCATTTGGAATGTGGTTAAAGAATTTAAATATATCAGAAATAGTTTGAAGAACAAACCTCATTCAGATGTTTAGTTATCTTTACATTTTCAAGTCATTGAAAGCATTAGTAACCGTAAGCATGAGTTTCCTCATTTGTAAATGGGGAATCATAGTTCCACTGAAAAGTTGCCGGGAAGAAGTGAGGTAGAAGCTCGGAATGACCCAACACAGAACACAGTGTAGTTATGTGATAGCCACTCAGCAGGTGATGGCTATTTTAACTTTCTTTCTTTCTTTTCTTTTTTTTTTTTTTTTTTTTTTTTTTTTTTTTTTTTGCCATAGGGTGCATATGCTCCAGGGAGAGACACAGAGAGGAGAAAAGTGAGAAATAAGCCTCCCTAGAGGAATGGCAAGCCTTAATGTCTTCTCCTCCTGGGATTCTGGGCCTGCATGCGCATGTTTCCAGCATGATTTTCAAGCTGCCAGGTCTAAAACTTGAACCACAGTTGACCATATGAGAGTCCAGAGTCTTAACCACCACACTACCTGCTGGTCCCAGTAATGGCCTTACAACTTTTAATTATGAACAGTAGTAATCCTAATGCTCACTTTTATGTAAAGTCAAAATATAATTCTCTCCTTTTCCCAGCAACAATGGTGTGTTCCTTATAATAAACTCTTAATACTTTGTTAAAGAGCCTGGACTGGGAACCAGCAGTTAGCATAATGGCTGTGTCGCTGGACTCCCACGTAGTCGACTGCGGTTCGCGTCCCGGACCCGGTGGCTTAAAACTCACGCCGGGCGCATGTGCGTGCGTGCCCAAGATCCCAAGAGGAGAATGGAAGAGAAAGGATTGCAGTGTGACCATCCCCCCTGGGGGGTGATTTCTCGCTTTCTGTCTCTATGTCTCTCTCTCTCTGTCTGTCTGGCGAGCAAACATCTCCAAAAGAAAAAAAAAAAGAGCCTGGACGTGGCATCAGGGAGATGAGCTTCAGTACTGGTTGTGTCGTTTCCTTGTGTGACCTTGAGCAAGTCACTAACATCTCTGAGATTTGGACTTTTTTGCTATAAAATAGACATACTACCTATCTCAAAAGATCATAGAGAAAGTTTGTTTCCCTTACGGTTAGATGAGTTTTCTTATATAAATGTTATGAGTTGCTTGTCTTATTTTGGGACTATTTGCTTTACAAAAATAAAAAGAAATTATGCAAACATAATTGTTTTAAAAAATAAAAAGCAATTATGCAACACGATCAATTCCTTCAATAAGATTTTTATAACTCCATCAACATTGTTTCTTCTAATTTTTGTATGTGTTTTGACTTTTTTTCTCAAGTTTCTCATTGTATGTGTGTCATTTCATTACACATTATTGAGTCATGAATTATTATTTAAGTAACGTAGGCTCCAGCAACCTTAAAATAGGGCAAGGTGCTGTCAGATATCGGTTTAGTTTCTGTTCACCATTATATTGACCTTTGCAAGACATCTTCCGTCCTTGGTTACCATTTCCTCTTTTTTTTCTTTCTTTTTTCTTTTTTTGGAGATTTTTTTTTTTAGCTGTACGGCATGTGTGCTCACCAGAAAGATAGAGAGAGACAGAGAGACAGAAAGCAAGAAATCATCCCCCAGAGGGGATGGCCATGCTGCAATCCCTTCTTCTCCATTCTCCTCTTGGGATCTAGGGCACGCACACACATGCACCCAGGACTCCAACCATGGTCAACCACATGGGAGTCCAACGATGTAGTCATTACACCAACTGCAGGTCCCGACATTACCATTTTTATCAGTATTAAAAGAAACCCTGAAGACTGAAGTACACTTTAAAATTGAAAGGCAATGTTATTACAAATAATTAGTGAATAAAGAAATCATTGTACACAAAATTTGAATATTTTAATCCTGGTCTTATGAAGCCCAAAATATCTTCATGTAGAGATGAGGGGAAATCACACGGTTTAGGAATATAATCAGAGAATAAGAAAGGTAGATAATGAGCTCAAGAAAGCAAGAACTACAATGAAAAGTCAATGAAACCTGGATGACTGAGGGGAGATTTGCTATTGTGAAGAACAGAGGAAGAACTTCTGTGATAATACTTTGGGATAGTGTATAAATAATAATTTTATTTTGTTACTGGTATCAAGTCTATATGTAGATTCACTTTGTTGTGTGTGGATGCCCACTTGTTTCAGTGCTGCTTTTGGAACAAAACCATCCTTTTCTCACTTACTTGCTTTTGTTCCTTTGTCAAAGAACAATTGACTGTATTTGTATGGTCCTATTTCTGGACCTTTATCTTGTTCCATTGATCTCCTTGTCTGTTATTTCACTAATACCACACAATCTTGATCACTGTAGCCTAATATTAAATCTTAAAATTGGGTGGTGTGGCTTTTCTTTTTCATTCTGTAGTATTGTATTGGCCATTTCGGGTCTTTTGCCTTCTCATAAAACTTTAGAATTCATTCATCAATATTTACAAAATAATTTACTGGGATTTTGAATGCTATTGAGATCAAGCTATTAATCTAATTCTCAGATTTTAACAATGTTATGTCTTCCTATGCATGAGCCTGGACTATCTCTGTACATATTTAGATTATCTTTGATTTATCTTATCATCTTTTTGCAATTTTTCCCATGTAGATCTTATACTTTTTTAATTTTTAAGGATTATTTTATCTAACTTTATTCATTCATTCATTCAGAGGGAGGTAGGGAGGGAGGGAGGGAGAGAGAGAGAGAGAGAGAGAAAGTTTAAGCAAGCCGCCAGGTCCGGGACTTGAACAGTAGTCGGCCACGTGGGAGTCCAGTACCCTCAACCACCATGCCATCTGCCAGCCCCTCTTATACTATTTTTGGACTTATGCCTAACTATTTCATCCTTTGGATGCCAATGTTTGAACTCATGTGTGTTGACACTCCACTGTTGACAGATATTTGCTGCATGTGTAATGTCGATTGTTATTGCCTCATAGAGAATTAAAATCTTTGTTGCTACATAACACCCTTTTTGAGTCTCTGAAAATTTTCTTTTTTCTGAAGACTGTTTTGTCTGAAATTAATGGAGCTAATCCAGTTTTTAAAAGTATTAGCATGTATTTATTTCATCCCTTTATCTTTTTTTGGTAAGTTTTTACTTTTTAAGTTTCTTTTCTTTCTTTGTGAGAGACCCAGAGAGAGAGAGAGAGAGAGGGAGAGAGAGAGAGAGAGACAGCACCTCCAGTAGGGTCTTGACACAGCAATCTGCATATGGCTTCAGCCTGTCCTGAGTCACCAGCACGTGTGTTCCCAGAGTTCTCAGGGAGGTCTCTGGACACAAACCTGGAACCTTCCCTTGTGGCCTCACAGAACATTGTGTTTTACCACTACATCACTGTCCAACCCCATCATCTCTTTATCTTTAACGTCTTCGTATTTTTATATTTAAATTTTTTGGGGGAGAGACAATACATAGTTTGACCTTATTTTATTTTATTTTTTTTTTTGGAGAGGTTTTTTGCTATAGGGCGCGTGCGCTCGCCAGACAGACAGAGAGAGATATAGAGACAGAAAGCGAGAAATCACCCCCCAGGGGGGATGGTCACGCCGCAATCCCTTCTCGTCCATTCTCCTCTCGGGATCTTGGGCACGCACGCACACGCGCCCGGCGTGAGTTGTAAGCCACCGGGTCCGAGACGCGCACCGCGGTCGACTACATGGGAGTCCAGCGACATAGCCATTACGCTAACTGCTGGTTCCCGACCTTATTTTTTAATCTGCTGTGATGAACTTGTCTTCTAATGCTTGATCAGAATGCTACCCTGAGCATTCACATTTAGAGTATTTATACTTTTGTATGCTATTTGTGCCTGTTTTCTATTTGTTTCCTTTGATTTTGGTTTCTTTTTTGTCTTATGCTTTTTCTACCTTCCCGAGTTTATATTAAATATTTTATATGATTCTATTTTCTGTTCTTTCAAAATATCAATTTTACTTTTTTTGACTTTTTAAAAATAGTTACCCTAGAGTTTGCAATACACATTTACAACTGATTCAAGTTAATTTTTAAATAACACTGTACTGCTTCACCAGTGGTATAGGTATCCTATAATATAGTATTTCAAATTCTCCCTGTCATTAAGTATAAATTACTGTCATTCATTTCATTTATCCATAAGTTAGAATCATCTGAAATATTGTTGCTATTATTAATTGAACAAACTTTGTAAATCTTGTAAGAATTAAAGGAAAATATAAAATTATTTTACCTTCATTTATTCCTTCTCAAAAACTCTTCCTTTCTTTATGGATGCAAGATTTTAGCCTGTGTGTCATTTTCTTCTGAAGAACTTCTTTTAGTTTTTTTATAAGGCAAGATTACTGGCCCCTTCAATTTTTTTCTTGTTTATTATTTTTTTCTAAGAAAGTATTTCTTGGGATCAGCTGATGGCATAATGGTTACATTGCTGTACTGCCACATAGTCGACTGTGTTTCAATTCCTGGACGTGGTGACTTAAAACTCATGCTAAATGTGTGTGCGTGGGTGACCCAGGTCCCCAGAGGAGAGTGAAAGAGAAGGGTGTGCAGGATGGCCATCCACCCTGGAGGGTGATTTCTTGCTTTCCGAGTCTGTCTCTCTGGCAAGCATACATACCCTACAGCAAAAATTTCTCTTAAAAAAAAAAAAAGAAAGTATATTTCTTCTACATTAAAAGAACAGTTTTAATTATTTCAGAGCTCTAGGTTGGAGATTTTTTGTTTGTTTTTACTTAAGCACTTTAAATGTCTCATTCATTCTCTTATTACTTTCATGATTTCTGAAAAGAAGTAAAACATAATTATTATTACTTTTAAAATTTTGCTATTGGGTACATGTGCTTGCTAGTAAGAAAGAGAATAAGATCCCCAGAGGGGATAGCTATGCTGCAGTCCCTTCTCCTCTACTCTCCTCTCAGGATTTTGGAAACATACATGTTCTCAATGTGTTTTTCCAAGCTAGAGTCTAGGACTTGAACACACAGTCAGCCAGCTGAGATCCAGCAACCTTAACCACTATGCCACCACCTCTCCTTAAAAAAAAAAAAAAAAAAAAAAAAAAAAAAAAAAAAAAAAATTTGCTCGAGGATGTGTGCATTCATTCACTGGAGAGAAACAGAGAACAGAGAGATGGAGAGGGAAAGCAAGAAAGTACCCCCTATGAGGGTGGCCATGCTGCAATCCTGTTTCCATTTTTCCATTTGGGAAATGGATAAAACCTACACCTGGTGTGTTTTTTCATGCTGCTTGGTTCAAGATTCAAACAATGTAGTTCACTCTGTGGGATCCAGCTGTCTCAAACACCACACCACTATGTGGCCCCACACATAATCCTTGCTTGTGTCCTCTGAAGATAAGGTGCTGTCCTTCTCCATCTTCCCCTTTGGCTTTTTCAAAATTTTCTTCAATACTGATTTTCTGTAGTGGAAAAATTTTATGCCTAGGTGCATGTTTTTAGATATTTATCTTTCTTGGTGGTCCCTAAGTTTCCTGAATGTGTGGTTTGGTGTCTGACATTAATTCTAGAAAATTATCAGTGATTACTACTTCAGCTGTTTGTTCTCCTTTCTCTCTTTCTTTTTCTTATAGTACTGCCATCATATACCTGTTAGAGATTTTGTACTATTCCATACATTTAAGATATTCTCATCCATAGTTGTCATTGTTTTTACTCTTTGCACTTAACTTTATGAAGCTTCTATTGACTTATCTTCAATCTCATTGATAATTTCCTCAACCATGTCTGGTCTACTAATGAACCCATAGTCTTTATTTCCATTCATTCATTCATTTACTTACTTTCACCATTTCCTTTTGATTTTGTTTTAAAGAGCTCTCATCTTTTTGGCTGTATTAGCCATATGTTCTTATAGGTTGTCCACTTTTACCTCTGTTTTTAAAAAATTTTTTAGAGGTTTTTGCTAAAGGGCGTGTGCACTCACCAGAGAGAGACAGAGAGACCGAAAGCAAGAAATCACCCCCCAGGGGGGATGGCCACGCCGCAGTTCCTTCTCTTCCATTCTCCTCTCGGGATCTTGGGCACGCACACACATGCACCCGGCATGAGTTTTAAGCCACCGGGTCCGGGATGCGAACCACGGTTGATTACATGGGAGTCCAGCGACATAGCCATTATGCTAACTGTTGGTCCCTCCACTTTTGCCTCTTGAGTCCTTAATATATAATTACTTTCAATGACCAATCTGACAATTGTAAAATATGTGCTATTTCTGAGTCTGATCAAGTTTGCTTTGTTTCTTCAGATGATGTTTTTTGCCTTTTAGCATGTCTTATAATTTTTTATTGAAATTCAGCGATAAAGTATCAAGCTAAATAAAGTAAATATTGCTTTAAATTGAGGTTTTATGTCCATTTGGTTAGGAGTTAGACCGTAGGTATACCAGAGACCAAAAATTTCTACAATGTTCTTATTTTTGTCTCCAATGTTCTTATTTTGTCTTCCCTGTTGGCACTGGGTTTTTATAGAGGATTTCTCTTCAATGTGATCAGAGACATGTGGTGCTCTGAGTTATAGTCTCCTCCTGTGCAGGAGCCCTGATGATGTGGTGATGAAGGGGGAGGAAAGGAAAGGAAAGCATACTGTACTGTAGTCTTGTGATTTGAGTCTTTGTGTTCTACTGCACCTGGGCTCCTGGCAGTGACTTTCACAAATGCTTCTCAGCACTTTTATCCTTCAGGTAATTTTTAGAAGACTAAGAGGGATAAAATAGCTATTTCCTTTTTCCTCGCATGGGAGACTAGAGGGGGAGCTGGTGTTGAGTATTTTTCTTTTCCAGGATTGTTTAGTAGCTATTGAAACCATAGTCCATTAAGGCCTAAAACACTTGTTTTCCTTGAGGGTAAGCCTTTGTTAAGAAGAACAGAATGTTCTAAGTGTTTTCCAGATATTTACTTTTCCCCCTTCATTGATGGAAGAATAGGGGATTTTTCTTCCATCTTTACCATGAGAACCTGCTGGGCTCTTGGAGGAAAAACTGATGAAAATGTGAGTCTCACTTCCAAGGCTGGAGTCCAAGGCTTTCAGTTCTCAAAGTTCCAAACTCAGTTTCCAGTAACTAGTAGTCAACTAGGAGTCACGCCTCCAGCAGTGATTTCTGCTTCTGATACACTGTGATTTTTTTTTTTTCCCCGTATTTACCTGTCTGTCTGGTTTTGAGGCCAGTAGGTTGCTTGCCCTATAACCTGAATTTTCTGATGGTATTAAGAATTAGTGATTTTTCTGTTTGGTCACCATTTTTCTTGTTCTGTGGACTAAGGCAATGACTTCCAAGCTCTTAGCTTGTCAGACCAGACTAATTTCCTTTTAAAAAATAAAAACAGTAAGTTTGTAGATAACACTTGAGTTATCTGAAAGTCTGACATTTAATTAACTCAAATATGCCTAAAAGCGTAACACCTACATATTTGTAAAATTAACCCATGACAATGAAGAAGTAGCCTCTAAGCAGTGAAAATATACTATACAGGATATTCAAAGTAAAGATTTGCAGAATAAGAAAGCAAAGATATATTTATATCTTTGTGTCCTTTTTAATACACCTTTGATTGAAACACCTGTGTGTTCTTAAAGAAGGGAGGAGAAACCATAAAATATAAATCATTGTTTTTTTCAGAATTTCCTGCATCCAGGTAAGCATGTGTGCCAGCGAATCTGAACCTATAGTCCAGAGGGAGTTTTCTGTAGCAAAAGCTAAACTGAGGTACAATTCATCAAAGACTGCAGGCTGAGTAGATGCTTGCCAGCCAACAAAGAATAAGAATATCAATATCCTCTGAGTCAAAGGTAAAAACATATGTAAAACAATGCTAGCCTTATAAAAGAAATTGGAGGGCAGTAAAAAACCTGAAAAGGAAAAGCCCAGGACTGTTTGAGTTGTACTTATTATCTACCTGAATAATATGGAGTTGAGGCTTTGAAAAAGGAAAATTAAATCAAACAAAGACATTTTTTCTCAGTAATTTTATCATCATTTTAATTTCTGAGTGGAAAAAAAATAACGACCCCGTGTTTATCTAGTGGCGGTGAAGTCATTCTTCAACTGGATAACTGTACAGATACCCAGCTGATGTGCATCCGTAGGGCTTTACCCATTGTTTACTTATTCTGAATTCCTTGGTGACACTTGCTTCTACACTGTCACATGTCCCTGGCCACTCTTCCTGAGAGTCGCCCTAGACAAGGATCCCTAACCCTGCCCAACCCATAGTACCACACAGGAACCAGCCACACAGCAGGAGTCGAGTGGCAGGCAAGTGAGTGATGCTTCATCTGTATTTCCAGCTGCTCTTCATCGCTAGCACTACCAAAAGAATAACTGGTATTCTGCCTCCCGCCAGATCGGCAGGCATTAGATTCTCATAGCTGTGCAAACCCTGCCGTGAACTGCCCATGTGAAGGATCTATGATAGGTTGCTCACTCTTGGTGGGAATCTAATGCCTGAGGTGGAGCGGAGACAATGGTGCTAGTTCGGGGGAGCGGCTGCACATACTGCATTGTGGTGAGTTGTGTGGTTATTTTCATGATATATTATAATGTGAACAGGAATAAAATTCTCAAGAAATGGAAATTGCTGTGGAAAAATTGTCTTCCATGAAACTGACCCCTGGTGCCAAAACAGATGGGGACTGCTGCCCTAGAGCACCTGAACTTTTTGCACCTCTAAGGAGGGCACTTGAGGCAGAGATCAAACACCACCATACTCTCATGTTCATTATGCTGGGACAGAGCCCAGACTGGACTGGTCATTAAATATTTGGAATTGTGTCCCTTAAACCATGAAAAAAGCAGGCTATGACACCTGGTTGTGATTCTGAGAAATATTCTTCCTGACTTTCAAAACCGTTCTGTTGACTTCAATGACCCAGAATGTTATTTAGAGGTCAGCACTTTATATAGGATATAGGCTTTTTTTTTTTTTTAAGAGGTTTTTGCCTTAGGGCACATGCACCTGCAGGGGTAAGGAGATATGGGGGGGGGGGGGAACAGACAGACACAATGAGAAATCATCCCCCAAGGGGGATGGCCACTCCACAGTCTCTTCTCCTCCATTCTCCTCCAGGGATCTTGGGTATGTATACACACGTGCCCAGTGTGAATTTCAAGACACCTGGTCTGGCACTCCAACTGCAGTGGGCTATGTGGGAGGCCAGTGATGGCACTGCTATGTCATCTGCTGGCCCCTCAAAGTACACATAGATTTCTTGAGGAAAAAAATAATAATATGGCATGTTATTGCCCAGTATCACACTTATGAATACATTTAATTCTGATATTGAAAAAGTCGTAGGTTTTGAAGAAAGTCTTCTGCAAAATATTCTGCCCATAAAGTTTTACAGCATGAAGAAGAGTATTTCATATCCAATCAACAAACAATACAATGAACTTCAGTGGACAAAATATAGGATATGCTTATGATCTACTTGGAAATACAATATTTGTGTTGAAATTTTTGACAAAATGAAAGGAAGTTAAGAATCAAGAGTAAGGGATATACTTTGCCAGAGAGTCAAATATATTTTTTGAAGATTTTGCTTTATATTATATAATGAATTTCGAAGACATGAAGCTATGTTGTACTTTCTTTGAAAGTATGCAAAGACATTTTTTTTCCTTCATCAAGAATGTGAGAAAAATAACAAGAATGTCTAATCTATAGTGAATAATTTTCCTTGGAAGTAAATCCTAGAGATACCACAAAAGTTGATAGCCATTTACTCCTACATCTATGTACTTGGTTATATCTAAAGCATTGTGTAAAAGTAGTTGAACATGAATTAGAAAGAGTTAAGTATTTTTATTCTATGAAAGGGTAGAGCATTATGAAATTATTTGGAATGCCTTTTATCTATAAATATTTTAAAATATTCCAAATCAGAGTAGTTTAGTAGAACTTTCTCTGATAGTAGAAATGTTATATATTAGTTAAATGATACAGTTGCCATTAGACAGCTTTAAAAATGGGGCTAGTAGGAGTGAGGGCCTGTTTTTTTTTTTTATTACATTTGTTTTTTAAGTTTATTTGTTTATCTCCTCCATAAGAAAGAGATTGAGAAATGCATGCATTCCCAATAGGATCTGCATACCACAACCACAAACCACTCCTTGTCTCAGCTGACCCAGGTCACAGGCACAAATGATACACCTCGCTCAGGGAGGTCCCAGTATGCCAACCTAGAATTTTTCCCATGCGGGTCCAGTTGCATTACCACCACACCATCATCTGTCCCCTTAAATTGAGATTTAAATAGCTATGTGTGTTTAATGTGCTTTATTGGAGAACACATCCATACATTTTTAAACTTCAGTGATCTTAAAATCATACAGAATCTTTGATTTCTGAATAATTATTAATAATGATAGAATTTCCACATTTGGGTTCTCATTAAAACTTCATTTTGACTTCAATTTTAATTTTCAGATTCTGCTTTTAACGGCCTTTAACGTGTTAAGCATCACATAGTAACAACACTGAAAACTGCGAAGTTTAGACATTTATTTCCACCCAAGTAACATGTGCATTGACAGCGGTACTAACACCCCTCAGAAAAGCGTTGAGGTTGGGACCAGCAGTTAGCGTAATGGCTATGTCGCTGGACTCCCACGTAGTCGACCGTGGTTCGAGTCCCGGACCCGGCGGCTTAAACTCACGCCGGGCGCGTATGCGTGCGTGC
Source organism: Tupaia tana (assembly GCA_026018925.1). Classification (NCBI taxonomy): domain Eukaryota; kingdom Metazoa; phylum Chordata; class Mammalia; order Scandentia; family Tupaiidae; genus Tupaia; species Tupaia tana. The sequence continues at coordinate 9,469,089 of JAKSZU010000003.1, read as the reverse complement.
CCAAGATCCCGAGAGGAGAATGGAGGAGAAGCGATTGCGGCGTGGCCATCCCCCCTGGGGGGTGATTTCCTGCTTTCTATCTCTCTGTCTCTCTCTGTCTGTCTGGCGAGCGCACACGCCCTATAGCAAAAACCTCTCCAAAAAAAGAAAAAGAAAAAAAAAAAAAAAAAAAAAAGAAAAGCGTTGAGGTTGATCCAACGTGCATATTGATAGTTATTGGTTTTGTGTGAAGCAAATCCTTAAGGGATCTTTAAAAAAAAAAAAAAAAAAAAAAAGCAAGTTACCTTCCAATAAATTCTGAGCTCATTATAGTTGTAGAAGAGGAAGCAAAGTCAGCAGATGTATCTATGCTTGTAAAATATCCTGGCCTATTGTGTACTAACATTGTCAATTAATAGGAGCTTCTTTATACTTGTCACATTTTTCAGCTCTAGTGACAAGTCAGTATTCTAAACTGAAATGAACTCTGTGGTCTCAATGGAGGCAGTAGCCATTTGTCTGTAGGGATCTCCATAAAACTTGGATAAACTCATGATATGACTGGTCTATTTTAAAATGTCTGCTAAAGGGGCCAGCAGATGGCATAGTTCTGTTCCTCTCCAGTCAGAATGAATTAAATAAAGAAATAAAGTTTAATAAAATAATTCTTAAAAATAGTCTGCTGAAAATCCAAAAATCAAACTGTGTAGCATATTTTTAGTACTAATAACCTGACCACCCTCAAAGTCCAACAAAAACAAACAGCTGTGATTTTTTTTTTTTTTTTTTTGAGAGGTTTTTGCTATAGGACACGTGTGCTCACCAGAAAGACAGAGAGAGACAGAGAGATTGAAAGCAAGAAATCACCCCCCAGGGTGGATGGCCACACCACAATCCCTTCTCCTCCATTCTCCTCTTGGGATCTAGGGCACTCACGCACACATGCCTGGCGTGAGTTTAAGCCACCAGGTCTGGGACTCAAACTGCGGTCGGCTTACATAGGAGTTCAGCGACATAGCCATTACGCTAACTGCTGGTCCCAACAAACAGCTGTGATCTTAATTAAGTTCCAAACTCATCTTTTTTACTTTTTTTTTTTGAACTTACTTTTATTTTCTATTTTAAGGTTTTTTCCATAGGGTACATGTGCTTCCCAGAGAGAGAGAAAGAGAAGTGAGAGAGAATATAAGGAAACCCTCCCCTCCCCAGGAAGGATGGCCACACCACAGTCCCTTCTCCTACATTCTCCTGGGATTTTGGGCATGCACACACACATGTCTGGCATGAGTTTCAAGCTGCCAGGTCCAGGGCTCAAACCACAGTCAGCCATGTGAGAGTCTAATGCCTTAATCACTATACCACCTGCTGGTGCCTTCTTGAATATTCTTTATGTCTTAGTCCATTCAGGATGCAATAACAAAATACCATAAACTGTGGAATTTATCAATAACATGGTTTTTCATGGTTTTGGAGCCTATGAAGTTTAAGATCAAGTTTCAGGCAGATTCAGTGTCTGATGAAGTCTTATTCCCTATAGAAAATACTTTCTTAGGGCTGGCAGGTACATTCTGTTTAAGGCATTGGATTCCCACATGGCCAACTACAGTTCAAGTCCTGGTCTGGCAGCTTGAAACTCATGCCAGGCACATGTGCATGAGTGCATGCCCAAAATCCCAGAAGGAGAATGAAGGAGGAGGGATTGCAGCATGGCCATTTCTCTTCAATGTGATTTCTCACTTGTTCTCTTTCTGTCTCTTCAGTGAGCTCATGTGCACTATTGCAAAAATCTATCTCTCTAAGAAAAACAAAAAAGGAAAGAAAGAAAGGAGGAAAGAAAGAAAATACATTCTTACATTCTTGATGATTATTCATATGATGAAAGAAACAAATGAGCTTCCTCTGGCCTCTCCTATAAATGATGCTGTATTGGGGATTAGGTTTTATATATGCATTATGAGGGGACACAAATATTTAGACTATAGCTCTTTATTTCTAAATTTTGTTTCATTTGTCTTTCAATTTCTCTCCCACTTCTTTGTCCCAAGTTATTGTTAATTTTTTCTCTGATAAACTCCTTCCTTCAGTGTTTTCTCTCATTTCAACTTCAAATATTTTAAGTGAGAGACATTACAGGTCACATAGTCACCCAATTTTCACTGTTAGATCTATCATATTTTTAAATTGATTTTTGAACAAATTAAAAGTGATACAAAAATTGCAGCACAAAAGAAAGGAAATACAATGTCAAATAGTAAATACATTTTATACAATGCAATCATAAAGAGAGAATATTTTTGCATTGACACACGGAATTTTTAAGTATGTCATGTACACTCACTATAAAAATACTTTAATTACATCACTAGTCTCTAGCATGCAACATGCAGTATAAGCTTAGCCTCATTACTTTCAGAAATATTGTTATATTATATCCTGATAGTGAGAAATGCAGAGGGGGATTGAAAAACATACCTGGTATAATTTTCAAGCCGCCAGGTTTGGGACTCAAACCATTCAGCCAGCCACGTGGGATTCAGCAATGTAACTTCCATGCCACCTGTTGGCATGTTGTATTATAAGCTTTTTTTTTTTTTTAGTACTATAAACTTTTAAAGATAGAAGGAGTGGGAGGCTGCGCACCAGTGAGTCTGCCGCATTCCACGCTGGGCTCCACGCCAGCCTCCCACAACAGGGAATCTTAGAAATGATAAAGAATGGGTTGGCTCCATGGTACATCACTAATGCTCTGCTCAAGGGAAACTGGATCCCACAGGGTGACTGCGGATCAAATCCCTGGCCCAGTTAGCTTGAAACTCATCAGACTTGCCTGTGAGTGCCCAGGATTGGATGGACTAGAGGACTGTAAGAAGGCAATCAAGGTGTGACCAGATCATGCAGAGGGTGCTCATCCTCCTCACTCATTCTCACATGCATTCTGAAGCTCTATTATCATGAATAAAAAATAAAAATAAAAATCATTGAGGAGAAATCATGAGAGCTGATGTGGAAGTTGATAAGAAGATTGACCAGGTGACTTTGTTCAAGGTCAGGAAACAACAAAGGTGGACTAGTATTTTAAATTCCAATCCTAGACTTATGCTCCCACCAGTCTCTTAAAAATGATACCTGTTTAAACATAATGTGGATCACATTTTTGCCAAATAAATTAAGACGCCCAAGCCTCAGGGCCAGACAGTAGGAACAGAGCAGTCTTTGATGCTGCATTCCTCAGGAGGAGCTGGGTTTGTGCCCCAAGGTCTCCTGGTGCACACAAGGCAAGCTGTGCCCCGGTCAGGTCCAGCTGAGACTGTGGCTGGGTCGCAGCGTGAAGACCTTGCTGGGCTGCCTGTTTCTCTCTCTCTTCCTTTTTTTCATGGAAAAAAATTAAAGTTATAAAAAGAGGAAACCTGAGTTTAATATAGGGTCAAATGATTTCAAACAGTCCCCACATCTTATGAATATCCAGCTAGGGGACCAGCCGATGGTGTAATGGCTATGTTGCTGGACACCTATGTGGTCGAACTCAATTCAAGTCCTGGACTCAGCACCTTAAAACTCATGCCAGGTGCATGTCCCTGTGTCACCGAGATGCTTAGCATGAAATGGAGGAGAATCACTCCTGGGGGAGTAATTTCTTGCTTTCTCTCTGTCTCTCCTGCAAGCACATGCGCCCTATAGCAAAAATCTCTCTGAAAAAAATAAATAAATAAAATTGTTTGGCTGGCTTAAAAACAAAGGAACAATCAAGGAATTTTAGTGACTGATGATGTAAAAACTGTCTGCCTCTATGTTATGTATTAGTTGGAAATAGTCTCAAATCTGGTCTTGGTATTTTCTGACTATGTTTGAATGTAAGACCCAGGCATACTTACAGGTTCAAAGAATGAGGAAGAGATGTCACCAAAAGCTTTTATTTTCTTTTCCTGGCAACTTTTTCTCAAAGAGAACACTTCTTTTACTGAAGTGGCCAGATGCCTAAAACTTCAAGGATATAAAATACTGAAAGCTTCTGCCACAGGGCCAAAGGCAGCTCTCCCAGCCATGAGAAGGAGCTTCTCTGCTGCAAGAATTTGACTGTCTGGGATACACCCTTGTTTCCTTAATCGGTTCATAATTCTAAGGTTCTTAGATAAATATTTTCCTTGATAATGCCTCCTAACAGCTTTTGACTGAAAATCATTTTGAGTAGGGTACTGACTCTTCCCTCAGCATATTAACTAATTTGATCACGTTGAATAGGGCAATGTCTTAGTCTTTTCTGGCAAAAACAAAACCTTAAACTGGGTGACTTGTAAACATCAAACATTTTTATCTCATAGTACAAGAAACTGAGAAATCTAAGATCAAGAAGCTGAAAGATTTAGTGACAAAGGCTGGTTCCCCAGTTTGTGGGTAGTATCTTTTTACTGTGACCTCCCATGGTCGAAGAGGCCAAGTAGCTCTCTGGGCCTCTTATTAGGAGATTAATCATGGTCATGAGGTATCTACTGTTGTGATCTACTACGTTCCAAAGTTTCTCCCTCCTAGTACTATCACCTTAGTATGGCATCCCACTCATTCTTGGGATTTGGATTATAGGTTAGGATTTCAATATAACAGTTTAGGGAAACACAAACATTCAGAACATAATAGGTAGGGTTTCTTAAAAGATGCATTACTGGGCCAGATAATTCTTCTCACTGGTGCTCCCTTGTGCATTGCAGAATGATTAGCAACTTCCCTGACCTCTAGATACAAATACCAGTTTTGATAACCAAAATGACTCCAGACATACCAAATCTCCTCAGTCAACCACCATTGTGGTGGAAGAATTGGAGGGACATACCTCTGTGATTCGTGTACTCTTATGGGTAAATTGGACAGAAATGGGTCCTGCTCTCACCAAGTTTGTAGCCTACTAAGAAAGGCAGTCAATAAGCAAGTGATCAAATATAATGTGGTAAGCAAGTACTATCAGGAAAAAAAAAGTCCATGGAGTATTAAAATCTTAAGAATCAGTAGGATATGTCTGGGTTAATTTTTATAGAAAATTTAAGAAGGATGGTTGTCCTAGAGTTTGGGAAGAGCTTGATCCAGTTGAGTCATGAAAGTACAGATAGCTGGAGAATACGAAGTAAGTTCCCTTACTCAACATAGGTGTAAGCTGAGGTTGGAGAGGAAAGCAGTGCCAGGATCTTACACACTTGTGCCTGCCATGCTAATAAATTAAGAATTTCTTCTAAATAAACTTAGAAGTCATTGGGTGTTCAGATTTCAGAAGCTTGAGATGAAAATGCATTGAATTCTACTCTCTTAACTATAGAATTGCAAAAGTCAGATGGTGGCACACTGAGATAGCCAAGCAAATCACATCCCTGCAGTGAAAGCTAGCCACCCTTGAAAATCTGCAATTGCACTGTATCTAAGTTCAGAAAATTTCATCATTATTATGTACAATCTATGAGGGGCAGAAGCTACTTTTTTTTAATAGGTTTTTGCCATAGGGCATGTGCACTGCCAGAGAGAGACAGAGCGTGGGAAAGTGACAAATCACCCCCCCCCCCCCAGGGGGAATGACTATGTCACAATCCCTTCTCCTCCATTCTCGCAGGATTTTGGACATACATCTACATGCCTTCCGGAGTAATTTTCAAGCTGCCAGGTCCAGGATTCAAACAGTGGTCAGATAGGTGGGAACCTAGTGCTTTCACCACCACACCACCTGCTGACCCCAAAGGTGACATTTTTAATGACCATTCCTAGTGGTCATTGCTGCTTTCCCTATCCCAGTCATATGTAGAAGGCAGGACCAGAAGCCACCAAGTATACCTGGATTCTTCAGGAAGGTTTGCAGCTTACCAGAATATTAAGATAAACTTCTACTCATGGCCACCTCATATGCCTACTGCACCTCCTTTCCATTTTTGGTCCTCCCAAGATGGAGCCACACTCGATTGTCATTGCCAGGACACCATTGTGTCATACTATCTGCGTGTCTCAGAGAGGTCTCAGCATCTTGAATGTTTAGCTTGACATCATATGGGAAATGGCCAGGCTTCCCTTTATCAAGTTTCTGTTTCTTATTTTCTTTTAAGTTTGCTGTCAGGTTCCATGTTAAATTAATAGAAACTCTCTATATAGGAAGTTTTATGTACTATATATTTGTTTCATTATCAGAATAAGAATGTGCACACTTAATCCTTCAAGGAATAGCTCTTTAGGCTCAGACATGAAGTGTGATTTGAGTCTTGATCTTTGAGAGAGTAGTATGAAGGAGGCATAGCACATTTTTTGCCATTTCTTGCAGGGAGGCAGTAACACAGAGCGACACTTTTTATTATGTATGCACCAGCAGCTATGATTTATGGCACCTGTTTGTATCTGTTACATGAGCGATGGGTTTGTATGCCCAAAATAAAGCTACGGTATTCACACCTGAGGCTTGAGAAGTGACAGTTTAGTAAAAGAACTGGGAAGAAACACAATTTATAAAACTACCAAAGAAATAAACACAAGGAACACTTATCACCTGTCTCTTTACCTATGAACTTACTACTTTCTACCTTGTGTGATGTAATTTGCACTCCTGTGCTTCTGCTTACAAAGCTACAGAGCGCTGGGCTCTCTGTACTGCTGCAGGTGTGTTCATCCTCGTCTGGCTTCCCTGTGAGGGGGTCTGCAGTGCCTGCACGTGGGACAGGGCACTTCGTACATGGAAGTGGAAGCAGAACCAAGAAGGAACCACTTGCTGGCCATTCCTTTTCTTCCTTTTTTTTTCTTTTCTTTTCTTATGTTTGAATTAATTAATTCATTAAGTTGGTGGCTCTCTTTTGGGAAACTCTCTTGCTAATGGTTAGATGCTTCAGAAATAAGTTTTAAATAATTACACTAATCAGTACATATAGATGAGCTTTTTAGCCTGAAATATTAAAGTGCTAGTTCCCAACAGTATACTACTATAGATTAAAATGAGAGTTTGGTGCTCTATAATTTCTGTATAAAAAATAAAATAAATAAGTTATCCTTAATTTTAGATGCCTTGGTTGATTTATGGATATTTGAGAAATTTCAGGAGTATGAAGATTCAAAGTCACTGTGGGAATTAAATATGATTTTTAAGAGATTTTTATATAATTGGTTTCTGTGTTTGAGCAGATAAAGTAAACTTAGTTATAAATGTCATTTATCTGGTTATCGTAATTTTGACTTCATCTGTAAAGAAAAAATGTAAGGTAATTTATATGGATCAAATACTTTTTTCATATAGTAGAATCAGTATTCCAAAGGATCTTTAGTCCTTTTTTTTTTTTTTTTTTTTTTTTTTTTTTTTTTTTTTTTTAAGATAAGAAAACGGATTCAAAATTTATAAGGACTTGCCAAAAGTCCCTAACTGGCTGGCGGCAGAAGCAGGTAGTTATGAGCGCTATTTCACTGTGTCACCAACAGGAGTCCCAATCATGAAGGCTGTGCTGTCCACAGCTCCAGGATAATTGCTAGCACTGAGTGAGAAGCCTAAAGCAGAGGGGGATCATAAATACAATAAGAAACTCCTTGTCTAGAGTAAAGAGTACAGGCCAGAAGTTTTGAGGACCTTACTCATGAGAATGGTCCAGTTCTCCAGTTCAGACTCTGAGAAATGCCTAACTAACCAGACTGTTGATAAACAGAAAGAAAATCATGAGTGGCCCTGTCCAGAGAACACCTAGCCAAAGAACACAGAGGCATGAGCAGAAAGGGTAATTCAGAGGCATGGCATAAATCTGTCTGTTTCATGATGGTGTTCCAGTTTTGATGTCTCCAGTCTTTGGTCTCAGCCTCTATTTATTAAAAAGAGAGATTGGATGGTGGAGAATAAGCAGGCTGACGTGGGCCAGAACTCAGGTCTGGGGTTTGGTGCAACTAAAAGCTCCGGATGTGTGATGTAGCTTGAGAGATGCTCATGACATAAAGGGTAGCCAGAAAAAACAAGTTTTGAATGTTAAAGCTCTGTTAAAGGTCCAAAAACTTGCATCTGTCAAATTTGGAAAGCACAGGCAGGCTCTGGGTGTAGTGCTTTACAACAATAGAAAAAAGATCCTTTTTTTAGGAGAACTTTGTGTTTTCACAATCAGTTGGGAGTTTAGAGGAGTTTGCTGGGCATGACCAAATGTGAGTCACTGGACCTGGAAATGGTTGTTTTCCCAAGGGCCCTGGCAGAGCAGGGAAGAAATGTCCAGAGACTGAGGCAGAGGTGTGGCTCACAGCCCAGCCTCAGCCTAGGAAGAGTGAAAGATGATGAGAGGAAGAGGGAAGAGGAGAACCACTGTGCCTTTGAATCAGGACTGGAGCTGACAGGCACAAAAACAGCACACACCAGGAAACCAAGAACCACCAGTTAATTCTGGAGTACCACAGAAAATGTGGTACTGGAGATCAGCATTTAGCTTCAAAGGATGTGCAGGTTGCTTCTTGGAAGTGTGGTACTGAGCCCGAAGGCGGATAAATGAGGCAGACACAGGACGGTGTAGGACAAAGGCTTTGGCTGTTCTCCATTACTCATCCCTTAATTCCTGCTGACATGGATTTTCATCAAGGTTTGAAATTAGCCATCAGAACCTTACCTTTTCTAGAAAAAGAGGCCTCACCCAGTGAGTAAAATCAACTGTCGTCCCTTCCTTGTGGCTTTGTTATTGTATCCTATTAGCTTTATTTCTTCTATTTCGATAACACAGAAGGGATAGAGGATACCCAGCAAGGTCACTCCCTGCAGGGCGCTCTGAGACACTACTTAGAACTTTCCTTTTTCTCTACTTTAGCACTTTTGATCTTTTTTTTTTTTTTTTTTTTTTTTTGTCTTTTTTACTCTCTTGTTTTATTGGCTGTTTTCCACATACATCTACATCTCACTTAATGTGACCCACTTGTTTAATGACTGCCTGGAATTACAGACCAGCTCTCCAGTGCAGTGGAGGAGGGGAGCATTCCTTTTCTCTGTCTGTGTGAGTCTTGGGAATCCCCTTCTCTCAGTCTCTGTCTTGCTCTTGACATCAGTTAGTTTTTACTCTCTAAAGTGTTCATAATCACACAAGACTACATATTTCATTTATAAATTTGCACTTTATTTTGCATTCATAGTAGTGTTCAGATAAATAAAAACGATTATGCCAGATTTATACTATAGTATTATAGTGTGCCTTGTGACTTTTTGGTGCTTATCTAATGTCTTCTTTTTGTTTAGATAGAATTACATTATTCTAGTGTTGTGTCATGTAATAGCTATTGAAAAATACATACCCTATGGTGCCATGACACATCCAAGACAGCCTTTTAGCTCTTTATAGACCAACTCACTTAACACTTAGTCATAGGAATGGAACATGGTTGGTAAGTGAGGAGTGCCTGTAATTTGCTTTTTATAGGTTCTGCCTTACAGAGACAATAGCTTTTGCAAATGCTATTTAACCTCATTGGAGTTAATCACTAACTTGAAATTAGTTATCATTTGAAGTCTTTCAAAATGGTGTCCCCAGACTACAAGATATTTCAGGGTAAGGATATAGTAGTCCTTATTCCTTTCCATCAATTCTTAGCTAGGAGCCATTAGCAAAGTTAGAAGGTCTCTGATTGGCTAATAACAAAGCATCGCAGACAGAGTGAAGTTCAGGCACCCACCTGATCCCCTGGATTCAATGGCTCACTAATCCATCACTTAGTCTGGAACCGTCTTGCTCACTCCATAGGCTCAGGTGCTGGGCGCAGAGGATGATAAGACATGAACTAGTCTTTCAAGCTTTCATCTCCTCTTAAAAAGATTGTGTGTGCATGTGCCTCTGTGTGTGTGTGTGTGTGTGTGTGTATGTATATGCATGTGTGTATATATGTGCAAAAAGTGGAAAAAAGATAAAATACATGGTGCCAAAGTACAGATGAAGATGAGAATAATTTTGAGATATTTGAACCGGACTTTGAAAAATAATAAGTTTTTCCCCTCCTAAAACTGTGAAAACAGCTGCAGGGACAAAACAATTAAAAATAAGCAGTACCCTTGAAAGAATGTTAATACTTGACAGCCTCCCTACATATTTGCCACTTTACTTAAAAAAAAAAAAAAAATTAACCCTCCTCTAGGATAACGATTAACTTTTCTTTTTGACCTTTTTCGGCTTAAGAGAAAATAAATCGTCAAGCATCTGCAACCCATCTTGGCCAATATTGATGACAAAAAAGCATGCTTTTATCTATTTTTTAAAGATATTACACCTTACTTGATTTTTAGAATTTCCCTTTCATGTTTTTCTCCTGTCACTTAAATCAAAGTCTTCACCATGATTTCCTAACCATTTATTTTGGATTGTATTCTTAGGATGTTTTTTCTGCCTTATTTTTTCTATTGGTTTTGTTTCCTCTTTTTAAATATATATACATTCCCTTGATGTTCATTTCTTTAAGCTGACCCATGTCCCTCCCTTCACAGTTATTGCCAGAGATGAAATGCCCTTGATAACCTTCACCTTGAGATTCACATGCAGCTCTGAAGTATTTCATTTGGTTTTCAAAACTAAAACTTGTAAGAGATCTCAAACTTTCAGGACCCTAAATATAACATTAGGAATGCAAAAGGGAGAAATATTTAAAAGCTGACATACACAAAAGAATACAGTATAAAATACTCAAAGAATTAACAGAATGAGAAAAGGAAGCATTAAATTCACATCAAACAAAGCTTTGAACATTAAAGCAAATGAAAGTGAGGGAAAGAAATCTATATGGAAGGCAAACAAACAGTGCTTCCTGACAGCTGCAGTTATTAATTAGTGTTCCATCATTTGCTCTAAATGGTCAATCAATACTTTGCTTCTCTGGCAGGCCATTTGCTTTGTAGCTTGCTTCTTAATGGGAAATGATTCAGCTTGTCCTCATCTTTGTCATTCTGCCCGTAACTACTAGCCTGGCAGAGGGTGCATAAGCTGTGCTGGGTGTAAAGTTGAGAATTTTTTTAGTTTATTTATTTATTTCTTCTGAGAGAGAGAGAGAGAGAGAGAGAGAGAGAGAGAACAAGACCGAGCAACCCTAAAAGTGTCTTCGTGCTGATTCACCCAAGTCTTAGCTGACTTGATGGCATGCGCAAGTGCACCCCGCATGCTCAGAGAGGTCTTGGGGAACAAACTCAGGACCTTTCCCATGTGATCGACTTGCACTACCAGTACACCACCACCTGACCTGAGTTGAAAATTTTGTCCCCAGAGTTTAGTTCTCTCCTATCTTGCCATCTCATCTGCAATATGTTGTTTATGTTGTTACTACTTTTGTTGATTTGCTGCATAAAAATGCTTGAATAGCTAATTTTGTGTTATGTTCAAAGTATGACAAGTTCCTTTCCAATGTGATTCCAGAACAATTTCCAAATTCATTATTTTTGCTATTCTGGCTCATCATAAATGTTAACCATAGCATGTTACTCACAGAAGCTTGATAAGAGCCCTGCTCTAGAGTCAAGAGATCTGTGTTGATTCCTGGAGCTATCAGCCTCTTGCTTTGTGGCATTGGGTAGGTAATTTAACCTCCCTAGACTACTATTTCATACTGTAGAAGGTTATTGTAAGGATAAAATGAACTTCCATATGTATATAAAGAGTTAGGCTACCTGGGGGTCAGAAGACAATGTTTGTTAATGAATGGCACAGAGTAACTACTAAACAAATTTAACTCATTAGTATTATTCTCTCTTATGATTGTTGGTCCCCCCTGGAATGACTTCCCTATCTGACACATTCTTGACATCTTTCTCATAAACAACCTCCACATTAAAGCCCTTGGAATCATAATGGCTCATACCTTCTCTGTTCTACTGCAGTGCCTTGTGCATACTTCATTCTGCATTTTTTTATTCTGCTCTTATTCTGCATTTTACTATACTGCACATCAGACTGCTTTACTTGACTGTAAGCATCACTGTCGTTACAATGGATTTGCCCACCCCTTCGATTTCCATTGGTCATGTGCCTGAAACAGCTACCTGCTTGCGAATAGAGAGACACTGGAAATACCACCCAGTGCTCCCAATAACTAGTCTCTTACAGTGAAATGAAGTTGCTAAGGAGGAATTCTTTCAGAATTGGGGGTCATTTCCAGGTTGACACTAAAATTATATCTAAATCTCAGATGAAGTGAGGTCAGTTTGTAAGTTTAGCATCAACAGACATATTTATAATATTGTGTTAACACAGTACATTATTTACTGCTTATTTTTCTTGAGGTATGTGCCTACAGATCAAAAGAAATAGCCATGCCCATAAGAACATAGAGTCAGATAGGTTTTTAAATTTTGTTAAAAGCACTTAATATTAATTATACAGGCATGAAAATTAAATAGAAAATGGTTATCGCTAGAGGTATATGTAACTAAGGGAAAATGCATACTTAGAAAAATATGTGATGGTACATTACTGAATTTCAACACTATTTCTTTGGAATAAGTAACAAAAGAGAATCACTGTGATACATGTTTCTTACAAAAAGGTGAGAGCTCTGGGCCCTGGGACTAGCTCCACCATTTATTTGTGTTACAGAGGCAAGTCATTTAACTTCTTTGTCTGTTTTTTTCATCAGCAAAATACCAGTTAAGAATGCTCTCTTACATGTTGAAATAATTTCTAAGAGAAGGAAATGAGGTAAAACTAGTGCAAGCTTTTTTTTGTCTTGTTTTTATAGATTTTTTTTCTTGCCAAAGGGCACATGTGCTCACCCTGACAGGGAAAGTGAGACATCACCCCGATTGGGGATGGTCACACCACAATCTCTTCATTCTCTTCAGGATTTGGGGCACATGCACACTTGTGCCAACAGGTTTAGAAGTTGAGCCACTGTCAACCATGTAGGAGTCCAGCACCTTAACCACCATGCCACCTGCTGGCGCCAAGTGTGAGATTCTTTTATACTCTAAAACTCTGTAGCATCAAAGAACTGTAAAATGCAGTGAGTCCCCGGGAGCTTTGGTGTCTTTAAAAGGAGGCTCTCATTCCAGTCCTTATCCATTTTTTGCTATTACGTGCCTGCTCCCTCACTCCTCTTTTCAGGGGCTAGTCTAGCTGGACCTCTCACATTTTAATGGTTCTAGTTTTGACCCGTTTATAGTTTGTGCAGCAAACTCCCAAAAGATCATGCACTAAATTCATCTCTACTTGGTACTGGAGGGAAAAAACAAAACACCCAAACTGGTGAGAAAAACAATGTTGCTTTTAATAAATTAGGAATACAGTTTTCTTCCAGGATCATAGGAATTATTATTTAGGTATATTGAAACAACCAAATTATAAGAATGGAGATTTATTAATTGCCTGTATTAAGAACTTGGTGGAAAAATGTGGGTGTCACAGTTGTAGCAGGTCTGCAAACTTTGGGCATGCAGGAGCTAAGTCATGTTCATCTCCTTAATCTGAGTTGCTGGCTCCAGGACTTGATCTGAGTGTTAGCAGATGTTAAATTGCTCCTAATGATGTCTTGAGCACCAGTGTTGGACCTCAGGTGATGATGACCTACCTATTCCAACCCAAGAGAGAAAGAACAGCTGGAATAGTTCATTAACACGCTCTCTATATCATTAACTTACCCAATGAATTGAGGTAGAACCAGATGGAAAAAACAACAGCAATAAAACAAAACATAGGCTTTTGGCATTAGGGGCCAAATGACTAAAATATTGTATTTACAGCAAAACAATTGCTTGAAGTTTTGGCTAAATTCCCTGCCTTGGGAGCTGTGAGGCACACTGGCAAGAAAACTAAGGTTGCAGGAAAAAAAAAGTTTGGTTTGAGGTCCTGGCAATGATGCAAGAAAGCCAGATTTTTAGAATATCTGTTGCTAATTGAGTGGTCTTGTGTATTCACCGTTTTTGGGCTGAAAAGAAGCCCATTAGGGTTCAAAGAAATCAAAGATCAAAACCCAAGACCCTTCAATAACATTTATCTTTGAGAGGTTTGATTGCTGGACAATTTTAGGTCGCCCCCACGTGTTCCTAAAGGGCAGTGTAACCAGGCCGCTCTACTTTGCTGTGAAATGAAAGCCTTTACTTCTGATGCCTCCTGCAGGGCTTGATAGGTATGTTCACATTGTGTTTGTTCTCTGCACACATTACATTAGACATCCGTTGACCAGTTATTCAGGTTAGTATTTTAGGAGTCCATCATTCTATGAACTGTCTGGGCTACTTAGAGCAAGTAACTTAATGTCTCCAAGTCCCAGTTTTCTCATCTCTGCTATGTAGTGGTAATTATAATACCTGCCTACCTGTATCAGTAGTTATTAGGATCAAAGGAGATCAATATGTGAGCATGCTTTGCAATCTCTAAACAGGAAGAAATGTTCATTAGTGAGGAAGATAAAGCGTAAGAAGTTGGACTCAATAACTGCCAGAGAAGGTCACACCTCAATTATGCAGTTACAGTATTTGATAATAAAATGTCTTAAATAATCAAGAAAATTAAAATAAATGGGGGCTCTAATTACTTCTAGAAAGATGTTTAAGAAGACAGGCTCTCATTAGGAGAGAAATCTGTGGCAAGAGGCGAAACAATTCCAACAGTGGTTTTCTTAACTGGTTGTGAAATTGTCTCTATCTTTATCCCCTGAGCAGACATCCACCTTGGAGGAGTTTAAGTGCAGTGTAGAGATGGAAGAGCCTTCTATCTGGTCAGCATATTATGGAGGAACAGTCCACATTAAATTGCCAAGGAAAGAACCACCAAAAGATGCAGTGAGCCATGAATTAGTGTGTCTCACAAATGGTTAGCTATAAAATGACTTTCAAGTTCAACATAGTTTCATTTAGCTCATCTTAATTTCATTTTGTTCATTGAATAATAATGACGATGATGTCAAGGACCCGGAAATCATAGGAACTAATATTAATTGAGCACTTCTGTGTGCCAGTTACCTGTATACTTCTTTAGCATTCCATAAAGTAGCCAGTGAGTCTAGATATCTAGTAACACATTACCCCCATTTTACTGATGATTGGATTGAGGCTTAGTGACATTAGTAATTCAAAGTCACACAGATGTCTAACGACGTGGTCAAAATCAGAATGGAATACCTTTGAATAAGGAACTCATTTGAAATTTATTCTGATGCTTATTCTACATGTTTCACAAGTTCATGATAGTAAGAGCGCACATTTTAGGAACCAGCAGGTGGTGTAGTAGTTAAGTCGCTTGTCACCCATATGATCGACTGCAGTTCGAGTCTCAAACCCAGTGGCTAAAAACCATGCCAGGCGCATATGCGTATTGTGCCCAAAATCATGAGAGGAGTATGGAGAAGAAAGGATTGTGGTGTGGCCATCCTCCACTGAAGAGGTGATTTCTCACTTTCCTTCTCATTGTCTCTGTCTCTCTCCAGCAAGCTTTTACACTCTAGGGCAAAAACCTCTAAAAAACCAAAAGCACATTTTAGAGTAGCCAATAAATTTCTCCATAATAACAACTACAATCCTAATTTGTTGCAGACACCTCCAATTTCAGGTTCTTTTAATATTCCATATGCTGGTGCATTTTGTTTACCATCTGCAAACCATAAACAACCAATGCACGTGCTACTGATTGAACTAAATATTTACACTATCACATATAAAAATCTCAGTGCTTTCTTCCAATTCTGTTCTACTAATTAATGACATAGGTTGAATTTCCACCTTCCTCCTGATAAACTAATTCTACCAAACAGATGATTCTATAAAGTGAGGACTAGAATTCAAAGGTTCTGAGGCTTGCTTGTGGCCTCATTGACTGGAAGAATCGAGTCTAGCAGTGGGTATCTGCAGACAGGGATGCTATGAACCACTCTGAGTCTGATAAGTGGGTAAGAAAAATGGCACTCTGTGACTGGAAAAAGCACCTACTTCTTAAACTGTTTCTGTTTAATCAGAATAAAGGGAGCAAATATTAGGCTCACTCAAAAGCAATGACATGATTATGACGACAGCAAGTTTTAATTTAATAAGTCAGAAATGATAAATAATTTCTGAGGCCCTTGCTAACACTGTCAATTATTCAACTGATAATTATTGCATGTTAGTTTAAGAATATATGAGTTTGCACTGTCTCTATATTAGTTCTATTGTTTGATAGTTAATTATCAACCAATACTATCCTCTCTCCACCAAGAAGTCATAAATATAGAAAATATAATAGTCTCTTTCTCCAAAAAGTTTACTTTTGTCTCATTATCTGGTTCCTTTGACAGTTATTTATCCGAGAGGGCTCCTTTTGCTGTTCCTAACATGACAAATCTAAGCATGCAATTTCTGTTATCATATTTACTATCTCAAAATGGCATGTATTTCGTCTACAATTCCGTTTAATTACTAATTGAAAGTGACACATGCTGTTCTTCCAAGGTTTTCTTAGACATAGGGTGATTTACAATTATTAGTGTCAGAATTAAGGAAGATTCTCACTCTCTGTTTTTAGTTCAATCCAATCTTATCTGTCTCCTACACAATATTAAAGCAATAAGTTGCTTTTTATATTTTGTATTTATTTCTTACTCCAAAAGTTCTGTCTTTTCACATTCCTTATAATGAGCAAAGGGGTCTGCATCTGATATGGACTCATGTCCTGTCTCTGCCTCTCCATTTCCTTCTATTCTACTTTTCGCCACCTGCTTTATTTGGCTGAAATCACATTTGTTGAGCCCATGAATCAACGCAAAGCCACCATAACATAAAGGAGGACAGTGAAGCTGGAAATTTCACAAAGGTTGCTGATCTGAGAAAATATCATTTTAGCAAGATCCAATCTGTACCCTGAAACAATCTGAAATCTGACAAAACTGAGACACCAGTTTGCCTTCTTTTTTCTTTTTTTAGACTTCAAATTAGTGACATGCAGTCACCTTAGGAATCTTCGTTTCAGCTCACAGGAAAATTTCAACAAAACGAAACAAAAGGGAACTATTTTGGCAATTACTTCTGCTCGCACTGTGTTCTTTGAGAACATCTGAGATTATATTTATAATATTTTTTATTATTCATGAGTTTTTTGCTTAGTATTTTTGCTGTCTTTACATATTATTTCTAGTTAAAAAGACTTGTCTTCGAATTCAATTCTCAAAGACATCTGATGTTTAGAACCGCGCCCCCCCCCCACCCCCATTCTTTCTCAGTTCTTTGTTTCTAAAGCAAGGCAGCCCTTTGGCTTTGTTGTTCTCTTAAAAAGAAACTATTGTTTCAAGTAAGAAACAGGGACAGGAAATAATAAACTGTCCACAACTATTTTTATAGCATAAACTCCAGCCAACAGCACCCAGGATTGCTGGTACATGGCAGGAAAAGCTATGGCAACCCCAGGGCTGACAGGGGAGAGACCCGTCTATTGGACTGAATACACTGAGTTCTTTCCTAAGGAGTGGAAAGGGAACTTCTTTTTTCTGGCTTCCCAACTACTCTGCTTATAAAGGAAAGAAAAGTTGAGTTTTATGGTCTTTTGTTTTATTACACTCATATAAAACTTTTCCCCCAGTTATTTCATAAGAAAGAAGGTATTTAGTGTGTCCACAAAAATTTTTGCCTCTGGTTTGGTGTGCTTTTTTATTTCAGTAGTTCTTATCCCTATTGTCTAGTCCAAAATGCTGTCAGCATAGTTTCTCCAGCCCCATTTATCATCCTGTAGAGTAGTACCTCTTTACTCTCTCACTTTAAAATACCTGAGTTTGCTAATGTTGCAGCTTTCCACAATACAAAAGACCCTGGTAGCCTCCCCAGAGAAGGCAATTATCTATTATGCTTAGGGGACACAAAAAACAGCTCATGCAGGGAAGTGTCTACATTCTCTGTTCATGCTGGGTCTGACCTGAATCAATTTTAGATGCCTATAAATACAAATTGAGTTCTAGATATAAGGTTAACACTGTTACATTTTTATTAAAGAATTATCCTTCAAGGGTACCTGCAAGTATTGAATAATTTTCATGGTGATTATTAATGTTCAAAGGAGCGCTAAAATAAAAATCATAATGACACCTATTCTGGAATGTCTTATTTTTACTTCCACCCACCATCTGTTGTGTATTTATTCTTTTTTGTAGATTGTAGGTCTTTCTTTGGCTAGGTTCTTTCAGTCTTCTCTCATTTCGTGTGCTAAAAAACTATTATAGAATATGTATTATGACCATCACGTACAAAAAATAGAAAAAAACATTGTGATAAATTTAGAGGAAAAGGCATCATCTGTGGAAAGATAGCAAACTACAGTGCACTCACCATTTTCTGAGGTGTTCCACATGCACGTGTTGCTGTCAGGGGTAGCAGCTATATTTATTATTAGGTGACCATTGGCCATTTGCATCCTACTGCATGAAGGGCATGTTCTCTGCCCTCCAAACACTTTCAGCCTAGGATGAAGTGGAAGAGATAAGTATTAATATTAAGTGCACCTGTGTATCAAATTATAATAGTAGTGATAATTATTATTCCATTTGGTTAAACAGATAATTTAGAAATTAACGCAAAGTTTTGGAACCATCAACAGTCATTTTTGTTCTCCTTTCTCAATGCATTGATATTAGGTTGTCAGGAAAGTCATGATGTATTTGTCTATGTTTTTCTATGCAAAAATGCATCATGACTTTCCCAGCAACCCAATAGTTTAGGGATTTTTCACTATGATATTGGCTAGTGAGATGAGGCAAGGCAGATGGAACTTCTTGATCCAAGGGATTAGGGATTTGAAATATTTATTATATAAAGTGGAAAACTACATTGTTAAAAAAAATGGATATTATGCCCAAACTATAGTATAGGTTAGTGTTATGGATTGAATTGTGTTCGTGAAGGAGAAAAAAAATATATATGTTGAAGCCCTAACCCTTGTAACTATGGATGTGACCTTATTTGTTCATAGGGTCTTTATAGATGTAACCAAATTAAGATAAGTAATTGGGGGTTTGGCAGGTTGTGTAGTGGTTATGGCACTGGACTCTCATATGGCCAACTGCAGTTTGAGTCCAAGATCCAGTAGCATGAAACTCATGCTGGATACATGTGCACGCAGATCCAAAATCCCAAGAGGAGAATGGAGGAGAAGGGATTGTAGAATGGCCATCCTCCCTGGCGCATGTTTTCACATTCATCTCTCTCTCTCTCTCTCTCTCTCTCTCTCTCTCTCTCTCTCTCTCTCTCCTCTTTCTCTCTGGCAAGCGCAGGTGTCCTGTAGCAAAAATCTCTCAAAAAAAAAAAAAAAAAAAAAGAGAAAAAAATATACAAAGATAGGTAGTTGGAATAGGTACGAATGTAGCTTGACTGATGTCCTTATAAAAAGAAGAAATGCCATGTGGCAACAGACGTACAATGAGGTAACGAATGTGTGAAGAGAGATAGGGAGACTGGAATGACGCAACCACAGGCCAAGGAATGCTTGGAGCCGACAAAAGGTGGCAAAGACAGAAAAAACTCAAGGGCACATGGCCTCGCCACACCTGGACTTCATACGTTTCAAGTTTCTAGTGTCCAGAACACTGCACCAATAGTTTCTGTTGCTTAAGCCACACTGTGGTACTTTATTACAGAAGCTCTAGAAATCTAATGCAGTTAGCAACCTTATCATTTGTACTTAGTAAACTTACATGTTTCACAAAATATTCATGAATTGAATCAAAGAGGTTGACCAAAATTATGCCACATAAAACATAGATTAAAGTTGATTAATAAACTATACATGATTAGCATTGTCACTAATGACTCACCTAGGAAGAACCATTAGATAATTTAAAGAATGTACTTTATATTTAGAGAAATCAGATACAACAATCAATTTATTTCATTTAAATATTTATTTTTTAAGTATTATTTTGTTACTTTTTCTCCATGAGAGAGAGAGATACAGAGGCCGAGAGAGACAGGCACTTCCAACCATACCCCCACGCCATGATCCACCCAGATCCACACCACCATCAGGTAGCTGGGATCACCAGGACATGGCATCTCCAGGACACATGATCATGCTCAGGGAGGTCCTGAGATGCAAACCTAGGGCTGTTCCATATGGGTTCAGCTGCACCACCACTGTGCCAATGCTGGCCCCAGTTTTCTTGAATTTGCTATACCCTAGGTCTCATGGCAAAAATATGAATGCAAAGATAATAAGCAATTTTACAAAATTTGCTTCTGCATGTAATGATGGCCAGGTATTTCCTTTTAGAATTACTGTGTGAAAATTCAGTCTTCTCTGTAGGCTAGTGCATTTTGTTCCCAAATCTCAGGTCTTGTAACAGCAGGATTGTCAGATACAGTACAGGTGGCCTGGTTAAATTTGAATATATTGAACACATTTTGTTTTAGCGTAAATATGTTCTTT
Source organism: Tupaia tana (assembly GCA_026018925.1). Classification (NCBI taxonomy): domain Eukaryota; kingdom Metazoa; phylum Chordata; class Mammalia; order Scandentia; family Tupaiidae; genus Tupaia; species Tupaia tana. The sequence continues at coordinate 9,448,804 of JAKSZU010000003.1, read as the reverse complement.
ACAATCTTTGTGGTGTGCTTATTCTAGGAATAATTTGTTATCTGGAATTCAATTTTTATTCTCTTTCCTTTTTCTTTTTCCCTTTACTAAATGTGGCAGCAGAGGTAGTAAATGTAATATACAAGAAACTCAAGATATGAAACCAAAGAATTGTTACCTGGAAGTGACTTTATATCTACAATTCTTGTTACTTATTGCAAATTGCTATCTCAATGGGTATATAATGATTTTCAAAGTCATCTTTAGGTTTTAAGACTTGGGGCTATTTTGGTGATTGCATGAGGTAGTACTTCATGAGGGTTATAATGGCTACTGTTGAATAGTTAGGACCCTGTAAATGTTGCATAAGTGTGTGTGTGTGTTTTTCCCCCTTTAAATATGATATAATGCTTAGTAGAAATTTTTCTTGTGTTTGAATGAGAATGTAAGAGGTGACCACCTCATATGTTTGCTAACAATGTCTAACCTATTTGTGAATACTGTAAATAAGATCTTTGAAAGAAAATGGATTTTGTTTTGTTCTGTTCTGTTTTAGTCACTTAGTAAAATTCTAGTTTAGTGCCTGATGGTGCATCTCACTTTACGAGCATCAGAAAGTCTTGCTGTTGAATCTAGATATTTACGTTCTGAGGATATTCATTTCCTAGGGCTGCTATGACCAAGTATCATAGACTGGATGCCTTAAAATAGTAGAAGTGCATTCTGTTACAATTCTGGAGGCTAGTAGTCTGAAATACAGATGTTAGCAGGAGTTCCTTCTGGAGATCCTTAGGGACAGTCCATACCGTGACTCTCTCCTGGCTTCTGGTGGCTATCGGCACTCTTTAGTGTTCTTTGATCTGCATGGATGTTGCTCCAACCTCCATTTCCGACATCACATGGTGTTCCCTCCTTTGTGTCTATCCATGTCGCTTATGTTTTTCTTTAGAGTTATTTTATTTAACTTTATTTATTTAATTTATTTATTTTTATTTGACCAGCGTGGGGGGGGAGAAATAAGAGAAAGAGAAAGTGAGAGAGCAAGCTGCCAGGTCCAAGACTCAAACTGCAGTCAGCCATGTGGGAGTCCATTGCCCTTAACCACCATGCCACCTGCCAGCTGCTGTTCATGTCTCTTCTTATAAGGATACTAGTCTATAAGAGTAGGGCCCTCCCTAGGCAATATGACTGCCTTTTAACTTGATTACATCTGCAGAGACCCTATTCATTCGCAAACTAACTTATGTTTAAAGATACTGGTGCTAAGAATTCAACATATTTTGAGATGACATAATACAAAACACAACAACCAGTCTTGATACTTCAGGAGTATTTTGAGAGCCTCAATAATTGCATGTTATAATAATAGATACATATTTTTAAAATAAAATTTGAGGTACCCTTTGCTGTTTATCAGTAGTACAGAGCAACAAAAATATTGTTTTAGAAAGTAGCATTTTCCTAAACATTTTTGGAGCAGAGTTTTAAAAACTATTTAGGGAAGCAGCATCAAGATAGCAATATATGAATATCGTATTTAAACATTTTATGATTTGAGTATAAAATAAATTTTAGTCTATAATTCCCAATGCTTCAAGAATGAAATAAAAGAGAAAAAGGTGAAGTTAGTAATAGAAATATTTTTTCTTTTACCTTACCCTATTTGTTAGCCTTCAGCTCTGTATTTTGAACTATTTTATTATCTATAAAGTACTATTAAATTTTCAATTGTATAACTACTGTTTGTTTAAGCAATTATGTACATTTCCTTTTTTAAGTGTGTGATTAGATGAACTGAATGCTAAGATATTTTAAACTAATATTCTTGCATAAAGTCTAGTTTTTCTCATTTTCCAAGGAAATCTCAATATATTTGCTCAGCTAAACAATGAAACACATAAATTGGGTTATTCTTAAATAGCCTAAGAGGGAAAAGCTACAACTTCACAAATACTTCCAAAATTAGTCATCTAATAGGTCCTGATTTGTGATGAACTTTCTGAGCTAACTAATCTTTTTTTTTTTTTTAAGAGAACTTTGCTATATGGTGCATGTACTCCCTTGAGAGACATGGAGAGACAAAAGAGACAGGAAGCTAGAAATCACTCCCCAGAGAGGATGGCCACGCTACAATCCCTTCTCCTCCAGTCTCCTCATGGGATTTTGGGCACACATGCACACACACTCAGCATGAGTTGTAAGCCACCAGGTCTGGCACTCGAACTATTATCAACTATGTGGGAGTCCAGTGACGTAGCCATTATACCATCTGCTGCTCCTGAGCTTACTATAAAAGAGGATTAAACATCTAATCAAAATGCCATGGCCAATTTTAAATATTTCACATTAGTAAAGTGCCTGTAATTGTGAATATTTGAAACATATTATTTTCTTCCTTTATCCATTTTTAATAGACCACTCAGACATACTAGTTAAACATAGACATTTATATGTTGCTGTTTTGGTTTTGCTGTTGTTTTTTCTTGTGAGGAGGTCTAGGGATAATGAAGAAGTTCTTTTATTTTTACTTATTTTCCTTATAGATTAACTTGAATTATTCTGTAATGCTAGTTGATACATAAGGGAGCATTTACTATAGAAAACATTTGGCTCTATAAACCACCATCAGCAGTTTTTAAGTGATAAGTAGAATACGTATGAGAAATACCCATGATACTGCTGTCGTCCCATAAACGATTACTTGCTATGCAATGTCCTTTGTGTTGTAAAGGATAAATAGACAGATTATGTACACCCATTTTGGTAGTTTCCAGGAAAAAAACTGACTCACTGAAGCGCAGGTGGTGTATTTGGAATATAAATGCACATACTAATGGAGCTGATTTTATCATCCTTCAAGCACAATCAAAGTCAATAATTTACTACCACTGAGGAGCACGCTGCTTTAGGTCCAGGCCACTTACCACAGGAAGGATACAGGGATGAGATCATTTGTAAGCCACATCCATAATATGGTCAGGTGACTTCTATGTGCTCCTCATAGAAAACATTTAAGACTAGCACTTATCTATAACACTAAAGCCAAGTAATTTGGGTAGCCTGTTGTGATTTACTTGGGTTTTTTCCCCAGTTGCCTGCTGTCAGTATCAGGTCAGTAAATGCAGATCTTTGACATACAGTTTCACATCTTCCAATTTCGACATTATGTAAGAACTTGTTCAAGTTCATAATAACAAGATCTGCCCAATAATATTTGTAGAAATATAGGTGTACTTGTTCTTAAAAGAAATATCTGAAAACAATTTTTTATTAGCTCTGCCAATATGTAGGTCAACAACTTAAAAATACTTATTGTGAACAGTTCTTTTTTGGACAGGAAAGGTTTTTTTCCTTAAAGGTCAGCTGAAGTATTCACAGGAGATTTTATTTGGATTACCCAGCATTTTGCTGAGTGTTATATATGTAGGAAAAGGGAAAGTACCTGCTTTTATGTTACATATGAGTAGAGAGGAGAGCCCAAGGGTTAAACAGATAATTCCAACACAATGTGGAAAATGCTATCATGAGGGTGCCTACACGTGTGTGGAGTAAGTAACCAACCAACCAACCTGCAAAGACAAGGATGCTTTCTGGGTAGAATTGAGTCATACAAGATGAATAGGATTTAGATAGGACCTGGTGTTTCTCAAGAACATCTTGTGAAAATGCATGAAACAGCCATATGAATCTGAGGGAAAATACAAGAACAGTACAATCTGGCCAGGTGTGTTAAGAAGCTATGGAGTGGGGTAATAAGAGGCACTGGAAATCTTGCATGACTTGGGAGTTGCATTTCTGTCAGATATACAATGGGAAGCCCTTAATATTCATTAAGGATTGCAAACAGTGAAAACAATGCTAGATTAACTCTAGACAATCAAGTTCAAGTGTCTTCTCAAGCTCTGCTGGGGCCATGGGCCAACTCTGGCAGGGCTGATCCAAGGGTCTCTCTAAATCATCCAGTCGTAGCGATGGGCAATGTTTACAAAGGGCAGGGACTTAATGAAAGCTTATGACCCACCCTTACTGGAGATTCCAGTAAATAAAAAATAGAGGCTTGTATGTGGCAGTATTCCAGTGCAGTACTGGGCTACATGTCTGGTCAAAATCAGGCAGCCTAATCCAGGAGCTATCAGAAATTTATCACAGAGCAGAATGACTTCTTAGGGTAAGGATACCATTCCTAGTGGAAATGGATTTGGTATAGATCACTGGGTTCTGATTTCTCCTTCAACCCTTACAAAAGAGGGAAAAGATATCACGCAGTACTGCCAGCTGACCATATATCTTAAATACCACTAATTTCACTGATGCAAAGTCATTTCCATCCAAGATGTAAATAAATTCTTGTGCTGGTCACAGAGGAGGAAAGTTGAACTATTTTCTCATCTAAGGGATGAGATTAGATCAGGGTTCTGATTAGTGTCTTCCTTCCTTCCTTCCTTCCTTCCTTCCTTCCTTCCTTCCTTCCTTCCTTCCATTCTTCCCAGAGTATGTGCGCACCTGCCAGAGAGAGAGGGAGAGGAATAAAGAGAAAGTACCTCACAGAGGCGAGGGCACACCATAATCCCCACCATAATCCCTTCTCCTCTGTTTCCTTTTCTTGTTGCAGTTTTGGCCATGCACACGCACGCACACACACACACACACACACACACACACACACACACACACGCTCTGTGTGTCTATCAAGCCCCTGAGGCTGGGATTCAGACCTTGAAGTCTGCCATGCAGGATCTGGCTCCCTTAACCACTGCGTGTCCCCCTTCAGTCCTTCAGTTATTGCTGACTAGCTCCCAGAATAGCAGACATGCTTTCCATGAGGGCTCCTCAGATGGCAACTCACCACCTCTAGGGAAGAGATTAAAACAACTAAACACATGTGTATGTTATACTGTTGAGACCAAAATATTATTAATTAAAACACAGACATTATAGCAATGAGTCTTATACAAGGGGCTTATATTAGCAGATCCTAATTTTTGAAAAAGCCCACTGAAAACAGAGTGAAACTTTCCTTTCAAAAAGGGCAAGAAGATATATAGAGGTCATTTAGGAAGTTATTGCAATGGTCAATGCCAAATCATTTGTATTAAGGGAAAAGAACATCAAGGAATGAATGTTTGTACTGTTGTTATCAGACTTCAAAAATAAGCAGAAATTGTGCTAAACAATTACTACTACAGTTGTGTATTACATATAAATAAATACATATATACACAAGTATATATTTGTATGTGTGTATATATATTTATTTGTGTCATATATATATCCATCTTTTTGCCTTATATATAAGTGTCCAAATGATAAAGTACTTATTAAAAAATGGGCCAGGATTTTATCAGATTCGTAGGCCTTCTAATGATTTTCCACTGAAGTTCCATTTTACCAGTTTAATTATTCTCATTAATTTATTGTTTACATCCATTTTTTTTCCTGCAAAATGTGGGCAGAATCACCTACAAAACCTTTGAAAAAGGGACCAGGAGATGGCGTAATGGTTACGTCACTTAGTTGACAGTAGTTCAAGTCCTGGACCTGGTGGCTTGAAACTCATGCCAGGTGCATGTGTGTGCATGCCCAAGATCCTGAGAGGAGAATAGAGGAGAATGGATTGCCAGTGGCCATCCCCCCCTGGGGAGTGATTTTTTTGTTTTGTCTCTCTGTCTCTCTGTCTTGTTCTCTCTCTGGCGAGTACACATGATCTATAGCAAAAATCTCTCAAAAAAAAAAAACTTTGGAAAAAATCTTTACCTTGAAATGAACAAAAAAATGGATATATTATTCTCAATCTAATCACAGTTCAAATATGTTTTGACCAGTTACACAGTTTTTAAAAGACGAGGGATAGTAATGCTAATTTAAAATGCTGACAAGTTTACTGTTGCTCACTTTTCACAATTAAGTGATTAATGGCTGTGGAGTTAATAATCTCCAGTCAGAAAGCCTGGCTCGGTTACTGCATAGAGCACAATTAATTGTAAGTCATCAACACCTTGCCATTATCTATAAATCCCAACCACTGGAGAATTTTAGGCTTCCTTTATCATATGATTATCTGAGTGTTTCCCTTACAATTCTTTCATAATCAAATATCAAAAGAAACATTATGAGAACTTGATGAAAATAATGTATCTGACATGTAAAACAAATGGGTCTTCACTGACTTCTTTGGGACTGGTTGGTGATAAACCAGTTTGCTCTGCTTTTTCCTATTTCGATCAAGATGATTGTCTTGGTAACTAATTTTGACACTTAATATCCCATTAACTTTCATTGTCATTTAATTGTGCCATGTATCCCATGTTTTTTCCCAATAGAACTTAAGCCCCTGTGCCTTGTACGGTTTTCAAATTCCTCCTCCCATCCCATACTATTATACACACTTAATAAATACTTACCGTTTAGTGAAAAGAATTGAGATTATGTCATTTTCTTCAGTAACGTGGTAAATTTGAAATTATAAGATACATCCTATCATGCCTACACCATCTCTACCATCCAGATTTCTGCCAGTGATAAATCAGTAATGGGATCAGATAAGCAATTCAATGGATGATCTCGCCTTTCTAATGAATAATCCCGAAGGAGCTATAATAAATTAACTAGGCAATTAACATTTTTAGGAAATTGTAATTATTTGATCATATATCAGGGTACGAATGTTACAAATCTTGATCCTTTATTGATTTAAATTGATTTTTAATTTATCTTAGGCTACCAGAGCATGTGAATGTTTTTGACTCCTTAAATGCCCTCACTTGCACCATCCACCTTGGGGAGAAAACAGAGGCAAAGTACATTTATACATTTTCACTTCTTTGGTACTGTTTTTTCCGGACCGCTGCATTCTAAATCTTGCAGTTCACTACCTTCACTGAAGCCACTGAAACCTTGCTGCATTAGAAAATGAGGCAGGTTTGGTGTCAGGCAGTGGCACTGGTTATGCTGGAGGACCCATCTGGGGAAGGTCCTAGGTTTGTGTCCTGAGACCTCCTGAGTACATCAGGCATGCACGTGTTTCCGTGGTCCAGGCTGGCTGAGACGGGTGGATGACTGTGTGCAGACCTGTTGGAGGATGCCCTACCCACTCTGTCTCTCTCTCTCTCTCTCTCTCTTAGAAGTAATGAATGGATAAACATTTAAAAAAAAAGAAAGAAAGAAAGAAAGAAAGAAAGAATGAATGAATGAATGAAAGGAAAGCAGGTTGAAGAATGGGTTCATTATGACTGGAAAAAACGGCCCAAGCTACTGCCGCTCACAGTGCATAGGTACCAGCAGTTCCCCCATCTGCAGATACGCGTATGACAAAATACGGGCTTTCCTAGTTCTTGCCTTCACCTGGCATATAATTTTTCTTCTGTAATTCTAAGATAGCAACATAGCTCATCAACATTATTTGTTTCCACTGTCTCATCTCTATTCATCAGACAAACAAATGCTTTCCATGGTAAATTAGATCACTTTTCTTGAAGCCTACAGTGTCTGTTTGAAATGTGCATCTGACACTGAACTAGAATAAGACCCCTGGTTTCTCCTTAGGAAAGCTGGACTCCATCCGCATCTTCCCGTTGTCTTAAGGATCTCACCTTCCTTCACTTGAGTCTCGCCAGACTGGCCTCCGTTATCCTTTCTAACTCATGAGCTAATTCCCTCCAGTGTTACTCATTCTCCAGTGTGGCTGAGCCTTTTCCCTAGAAGGGTCTTCACAGAAAAGATCCTGTGAGCGCCTGTGTTCATCCAGCCCCAGTGTTCATGTCACTTACAGAGAGGCTGACCGTCCTCTCTCTGTACATAGTTGACTCTCAACCTGTGCCCCTCTGTTTGCTTTCAGTCAGTTTATTCTTTATAACTTACTGGGGGTTTGTTTTGGTTTTGGTATAGGACGCGTGCGTTACTATCTCAAATGATCTTACATATTCTTTATGCATGCCCCTCCTTTCCTCCTGCCTGTAGTGTAAATATGTCAGGACTTGTACTTTCTCTGTTTTATTTGCTATTGTGTCCTCAGGGACAACCATGCCTGACCTATAAGATGCTCAATAGCAGGTTTTTGAATGAGTGTTGAAATGGTTCAGTGAATAGAATTCTTACTCTATTTTATAGACTTAGTGACTAGTTATCTTATTTAGCTCATTTCTCCTTGCTATTCTTTGTTTCCTGTTTGTTTGTTTTTGCCTTTTTGGCATTATTTCTCATGCCTAATGATACCTTCCATGTCTTACTTTTAGGTGGTGACCACCTGGACAAATAATAACCACTTATTACATTTTATCTTCAATTAATGCAATATAAACTGATTTTTCAAAGGACTTTTTCATCCACAGAAAACCAACCAGGGCTGTGGTAAAATTTCAGGAGCTTAGTGTTTATTGTGTTCCTAAACTCATGACATTTTCCAGCACAAAGTGCCTTAAGAGACCATCTAGTACAAACTTTTGTTTTACAGATGAGAAGACTGAGTGTTGGGAGGGTTAAATGATTTGACCGGATAGGTCAAATTACTAGTGAGTGACAACCGAGGCTGAAATCTGATTTTGTAGACACACTCATGGCACCTAAACTATAAACCTGGGGAAGAGGATGAGGAAAGACACTGCTAACGTCTCAGGGCAGCTGGATGATAAAGTATGGTAAGAAGCAAGACAAGTGCCTCCACCGTGGAATAGATCACATGGATGCATGTTATGGCGTGAATGTTTGCTCACTGCTTTTTATTTCCATCAAGGTGCTAATTTTAGTCTTTAAGGAACATTTAGGGAACAGAGCCCTAGAGACCTGGTTTCAGAAACTTAAGCAGTATAGTGAGAGTGAATCAGGAAACCTTTCATAAATTCAGGAAATGGGCTGTAGACTCTTGCTATAACTCATAATACCAGATTGGCAGTCTGGAAATAAGTATCTTCAGTAAAGAAATACCAGAAAAGTTTAAACCAAGAATTTTTAGGAATCTTAAATTGCACTGATAGAAGTGAGTTAATAAAGTAGACAAGTATCATTTCTTTCCAGTGTTTAACTTCTTTAATTATTTTCCTGAAATTTCTTTAGGACAGAGGTTTTGTTCTGTTCACCATTGAAATCCAGGATATAGCATGGTATGCAACCTAGAAAACAATAAATAATTTGCTGGTTAAATATGAGTGCATAATTCTCAGGTTCCTTTTTTTAAATTTTTTTAGAGAGGTTTTTCTATAGGGCACATGTGCTCACCAGAGAGGAGTGAGACAGAGAGACAGAAAGCAAGAAATCACCCCCCTCCCCATTGGGGATGGCCATGTTGCCGTCGCTTCTCCTCCACCCTCCTTTCAAGATTTTGGGCACACATGCACATGCACCTATAGTTAGTTTTAAGCTATTGGGGCTGGGATTCGAACCATAGTCAACTATCTGGGAGCCCAGCGACATAACCATTATTCCATCTACTGGTCCCATAATGCCTAGTTATTATTTTTCAGTATTTATTTGGTATTTTTAATAACCATATTTTATGCTAGATTGAGCATGCAAATGTTTTAGAGACTAATTGTGTTATTGAGTACTAACTACCCGAACCAGTTTTTTCAATATGTTAGTATTATTTAATATCATTTATACATTTAATACCATTTATACATGATGGAGGTTTGAAGTTTTGTGGTAGCCTCAAACTTGTTTCAATAAGCCTCCAGCATTATAAATTTTATTATTTTGATCCTGTAGAAGGTGTAACATTTTATTTGTCAAACTGATACCAGAAAAGCTCATTAGACAAAATCATGTATTTACATATCTAAAACTTGTTCTTCCTTTTCCAGTTAAACTCAGAAATTATCATGTATTCCTTGCTGTTAACACTACATCAGTGAAAAAAGTATCTTATGTAAGCTGCTTACCTCGCTCCATTTTTCTCTCTTGTAGAAATTGTGTTCTTTAATTTTTTCTGGGGTGTCTATGCTATTTTATGGCTTTTATAATGACTACAGTTAATGTCAGTGCATTTATAATTTAAAGGTTTACCCATATTCTTATTCAGAAGGTAGATTTTGAACCAGTCTCTAAAGCTGATTTGATCACCATACCAAAAAGAAATATTTATGACACATTAAAGATGAACTGTGGGCCAGCCCGAGAGCCCAGTGATTAATATGCACTGGGAGTCAGATCCCGCATGATTGGCCATGTTTTAGTCCTGGCCCTCACAGCTTAAAAAACACGCTGGATGTGTGTGCGTGCATGCCTGCCTGAAATTCATACATGATGGAGGATTGCTTGAAAAAAGATTACAGTGTAACCAAGTCCCTTTTGAAGATACTTCCTCTCTTTCTTTCTCTTTCTGGCAAGCACACATACCATCTTAGAACTTATTTTATTTTTCAGATTTTTGTTTGTTTCTTTGCCAAAGAGTGTGTGCACTTGCCAGAGAGAGAGAGATAGAGACAGAGAGAGTAAAGTGAGAAATCACCCCCCACTAGGGAGGGCCACAGCGTAATCCTTCTCCATTTCCATCTCTGGATTTGGGGGATGCATGCACACATGCCTGGTGTGATTTTCAAGCCACTGGGCCTGGGGTGGTTTGAAACTCAAAACATGGTCAACTATGTGGCAGTCCAGTGCCTTAACCACACCAAATGTTGGACCCACTCTCTTGCAATTTAAAATAAAAATAAAAACTAATTTTTCAGAAGCTGGTATTCTCTGATATCAGATAAACTGTAATACACTAATGTATAATCATGGGCTAATGGAAAGAATGTTAAGAATGGGAATTCTGTTGTGACTAACAGTCTCTATTGGCATGAATACACTAATTTTGTTAATAACTAGTCATTTTTTAATTAATTAATTAATTTATTTTTAGGTTTTTGCCATAGGGCACATGCTCCTGCCAGAGAGAGAGACAGAGAGACAGAGAGAGGGAAAGTGATAAAGCAACCCCCAGAGGTGATTTCAATAAAATGAAATAAATTAGTAAGCAAATAAATAATGCAGGAAAACAAATGAAAACTAAATGATTAGTGCTTTCTCCCCAGATAATCTGTTCCTATGTTTTATTTCTTGGATATACATTTCTCTTGATGGGCAACAGGCACACATGACATTCGTCAAGTTTGTGGCTCTCACAGATTCAAATTACAAAGTGTCAGACTTCCCAGATATTTGACTAAACGAAATTAATGTCTATTTACCATGGGAGTTTATTGGGGTTGCTACTGTAGCCAGCAGGTGGTGTGGTGGTTAATGTGCTAGACTCTCACATGGCCTGCAGTTTGAGTCCTGGACCTGCTGGTTTGAAAACCATGCATACATGCCCAAAGTTTCTAGAGAAGGGTGGAGGAGAAGGGATTGTACTGTGGCCATCCCTCCTGGGGGATAATTTCTCACTTTCCCTCTCTCTGTCTCTCTCTGGTGACTGCATGTACCCTATGCAAAAACCCAAAAACAGAACAAGCAAATAAATGAAAAAAAAAAAAAAAAAAGAAAAACAAAAACTAATTCCAAATTTTGATTTGTTGTTTGTTTAGAGGGAGTTTTTTGTTTATTTGTGTTTTGTTTTGTTTTTTTGTTTGTTTGTTTGTTTGTTTTGGTATAGGGCTTGTGCACTCGCCAGAGAGACAGACAGAGACAGAAAGACAGAAAGCAAGAAATCACTCCCTAGGGGAGATGGCCATGCCTCAGTCCCTTCTCCTCCATTCTTCTCTTGGGATTTTGGGCATTCATGCACACGTGTCCAACATGAGTTTTAAGCTGCTGGGCCCAGGGCTCGAACTGTGGTCAACTGGGTAGGAGTCCAGCCACATAACCATTATGCCATCTGCTGGTTCCCACTCCATGTTTTAAAATTAAACTTTTTTTTTAGACTTTTGAACTGGAGAGTAATCAAATTTTAAGTAAGATTAAATGACATTTACCTCATTTTATTACAATTTTCTAAAGTTTATATATTGGTATTGTTTAAAAGTTTATTTATTTCTTCCATGAGTGGCTGAGACAGAGTCAGAGAAAGAGACGGAGGGACAGAACCTCTAAGACAGTCGTGGCTCCTCTGTCCATTCTCAGCCTGAGCCAGATCCAGGTCACGGGCACAAGGGGAACTGAATCTGGAATCTTGTTGTGTGGGTCAGCCTTACAAAATGTCACACTTCACCATTGCACTGTCATCTGATCCCTAAGGTGACATTTTAAAAGTTGTTATTTCTGGTTGAGACGCTCAGTTAATGAGGATGTGCAATTACCTAGGAATAGCCAGAATTATGAAAGAAGCGAGGAAAGGTAAAAAGAGAAGAAGGAGGGAGATAAGACTTGAGGATGGGAATACTGAGATTATGGGTGAAATTAAGGATTTATAAAGTTATGGGAAAGGAGCTTTTCCCTTCTACATCTATTTCTCATTCGTGTCCATAGAGAGAATTTTCATAGTTTATTCTTTGTTTCTTTCTCATTCTTTCTCTTTAAGTTATGATTCCTCATTTACAAATAATCGTTGTACATCTTTGTGGGGCATGGTATGGTTTCTCAAAGGATGTAGTGTGTGATAATCAAATCTAGTATAAAGATATATTCATCTTTCAACATGTTGTTATATAAGGTTCACATTTGATAATAGTTGTGCTGGGTGTGTGTGTATGTGTTACCGAAGTATATATTGAATTGTCAGTGACATGCTTTCTTGGTTCTAGTGTACAATTACATAACCTACTGCATTTCTTTACATACATTCTTGTGTTTGTTAATCACAGCTGTCTTTTTCTTGTTCTTCTTCCTCTTCTTTTTCTTCCCCCTTTTTTAAAATTTTTTTCTGATTGTGCAAGTGTTTTGTCAAAAACAAACAAACAAAAAACAACATAAAACCATTCTCCTGGATCTCTTTGCTTTTAGCCTTCTCTTTCATATTCTTGATATATTAGTATCTGAATTTATTTTTTAGAATATTTGCTATAAGGCACATGTGCTCACCATAGAGAGACAGAGAGGCAAAGAGAGGAAAAGTGAGGGGGGATGGCCACATCGCAATCCTTTCTCCTGTAGGACTTTGGGCAGACACATACATACATGTGCCCAGCATGTTTTGCAAGCCATTGAGTCCAAGATTTGAACCCCACAGATGCCCATGTGAGATCTAGTACTTTACCCACCATGCCACCCACTGGACCCAGCATCTGAATTCCTTGCAGCTATTGAATGAGTCATCTCAAGTGTGCTTGGCATTACCTTGCTTAAAAAATGATTATAAAAAGTAAGGATTTTGATAGACTGTATCTCTGATTTTGGTTACCAAAGCAGAGCAAAAAATATTATTTTCCATTACAAAGTAACACTAAAGATGATCCAGGGAACCAGCAGTTAGTGTAATGGCTATGTCACTGGACTCCCACGTAGTCGACCGCGGTTTGCGTCCTGGACCCAGTGGCTTAAAACTCACACTGGGCGCGTATGCGTGCGTGCCCATGATCCCGAGAAGAGAATGGAGGAGAAGGGATGGTGACGTGACCATCCCCCCTGGGGGGTGATTTCTCGCTTTCTGTCTCTATGTCTCTCTCTCTGTCTGGTGAGCACACGTGCCCTATAGTGAAAACCTCTCAAAAAAAAAAAAAAAAAAAAAAAAAAAAAGATCCAGAATCATTTTAGAACAGTAGGTAAGAAAAAAAGTTTATTCTATACCATGATTTTTTTTTTGACAGGTTTTTGCTATAGGGCATGTGCACTCACCCTATAGAAGGACAGAGAGAGACAGAGAGACAGAAAGCGAGAAATCACCCCCCAGGGGGGATGGCCATGCCGCAATCCCTTCTCCTCCACTCTCCTCTCAGGATCTTGGGCACGCACGCACATGTGCCCGGCGTGAGTTTAAGCCACCGGGTCGGGGACTCAAACTGCGGTCGACTACACAGGAGTCTGGCGACATAGCCATTATGATTACTGCTGGTCCCTATACCATGATTTTTATGGTTTGGGTGGAAGGTTACCACTTTTAACTAGTGCCTTATTGATGCATAAGATGAAAATGAGGATGAGAGGAGTTTGGTTTTAGTTATATTTGAGCTCAATTAAGGAAATATATATCTCAATTTTACAATTGAGTTGTAGAGCTATATACCTGTCAAGCTATTTACTCACCCAATTGTGTTGCTTTCATATCATCTGATAATCTGTTCTCCTGAGAAAAGGCAAGAATATTGATACGTCCAGTTGCTGCAGTAACAACAGTAAATAGAGATAGTAGCTAATTTTCAGTACTTACTCTAGGTCAAGCCCTAGTCTAATATGGAATATTTATGAAAACTCCAGGTAGTCACTACACAAATATAGAAACCAGATTGCTTAAAACTTGGAAATATTTGGCATATAGTTTCTATGTAATTTGAAAACTATAGAATGCTGATTGACAGAAGGGAAAGCTGCTCTGGAAGAATGTGTTATAAAAATACAGAACATTGAGCCAGCAGGTGGCGTAGTGGTTAAAGTGCTGAATTCCTACATGACTGGCTACAGTTCGAGTCTTGGACCTGGCGGCTAGCTTTCTCACTTTCTCTGTTTCTCTCTGGTCAAATTGAATAATAATAATAAAGAAAATTTTAAAAAATTTAAAATACAGAACATTAAATGAATTATCAAAAAGCAAATCAGGACATTCAACTAAAGATGGGAGTGACCATAGGAGATGGAGGAAAAAAAATTCTAAATTTGGTGTAAATAAATATCACATAATACAAAGAAAATGTATAAACCATGTTTGAAGATTTACATGTTCAACCAACCATTTCAAAATCCATGTGCAAAAAGGTATAACAATTTTATAAACACTAAATTTATCTTATATGAAGTTCTGTAGCAGACTAAATACAATTGCTGTAAAAAATTAAGACAAGGGCTGGCCCAGTGGCCTAGTGATTAGAGAAGCTGGATTCCACATGGCCAACTGTGCATTTGAATTTTGGCCTTGGCAACTTGAGGAACAGCAGATCTGTGTGCATGTATGACCTAAATTCCCAACAATACAGAGAAGTGGAAGATAAGGGATTGTGTCATGACCACAAGCACCCCATTGGAGGAGAGGGGTGCTTTCTTCCTCTCTCTGTCTCTCTCTCTCTGTCTTTGTCCTTTTCTGGCAAGGATACACATACATCCTGGCCCCTCCCCTCCAAAAATTTTGAGACATACAGATTTTATATCTCAGCATACCCTATGTCAATAGAGTATATTAAACATATTTGACAAAGTAAAAAGGTAAGAACTTAGGCAACAGGTGGCATGGAGGTTAAGGCATTACATCCCACATGGCTGACTGTGTAGTTCAAATCCAGGAGCCAGCAGCTTGGAAATCACACAGAGTGCATGTGCATATATGCCCTAGATTCCAAAGAGACTGAAGGAGAAGGGATTGTGGCATGGTCATTCCCACTGATTTCTCACTCCTCCCTGCTCTAATGAGCACATATGCCATATAGCAAAACTAAAGGAATAAAAATTTTAAAAAATAATAAAATGGTAAGAGTTCTTGATCAATATTTAGGGCTGTGTGATGCAAGATATTCCACTATTAGCTACTAAATAGTGTTATGCATTTCACTTTATTTATCTATTTATTTATTTTAATTTGACCAGAGAGGAAGAGAGAGAAAGAGAAAGTGAGAAAAGCAAACTGCAAGGTCCAGGACTTGAATTGTGGTCAGTCATGTGAGAGTTCAGTGCCCTTAACCACCATGCCACCTGCTGGCCCCCATTAAATAATGTTATTCAATATTGATGATGTGTCTTATACTTGAACAAATACATTTTAGATGTACTCTATATTTCTGAAACTCTGCCTTTATGTAATGCTAAAATATGCATCCAATCCTCTCCCCAAGAGATATCAGTGTTTTCCAAAATAAAAACTCTGTCCTAACTAAGTTTCCCAAGCCCTTTAATTTTGTACAGTGCTGTTAGCATTCACCTCTTGAGTTTTCACAAAATCTATTTTTATTTCCTGAAGGAGTAGAGGGTGTGTATATTAAATGCAACTAAATGGACCGAGAAAGAAACCCAGATGTTTAACCAAGAAATCTAAATTTGAAACAGTCTTTTGGAAATATGCTGCAATGTTTCCAGATATGATGATTAAAACAAATTGCTATTGAGAAATAACCTTCACTGTAAGCAGTATCAACAATCTGGGATTACGTGTCCATCTTTTTTAATTTTTTTTTTCAGTTAATATAGAGTGAAAGTTATAAATTTCTGGAATAGCATTTTTACCAAAAAATAAGCTGATAAGATTTCATACTAAAGCTTTCAAAAATGTAATTTGAAACATGTGTATATTTAAATATATACTGTTGTAATACACCATGTTGAGCTTCCCAGCCCTGCTCTTCCATATTTATAGATATTTTCAGATTATAGAGATACACACAGGCAAGAAATAGTACCAGAGGTCCAGTCCCAAGGTTCTGTACTCTTTCCTTTGAATATACAAACCATATACTTCACATTTATAAACATACTCGTAAACTCACAGAGTATAATTTTAAGAAAATGTGTTATAGTTGGCAGCTATGATTCTTTTTTATTTTTTTAGAGAAGTTTTTGCTACAGGGCATGTGTACTCCCTGAAGAGACAGAGAGATGCAGAGAGACAGAAAGCAAGAAATCATCCCTCAGAGGGGAAATGGCCACACCACAATCCCTTCTCTTCCATTCTCCTCTTGGGATTTTGAGCATGCATGCACATGTGCCCAGCGTGAGTTTCAAGCCTCTGGGTATGGGATTTGAACCATGGTCAGCCATGTGGGAGTCCAGTGATGTAACCATTATGTCATCTATTGGTCCAGGCAGTTATGGTTCTTAAGTTCAATAAATATTATATCAACTAGTTCTTGCTGAATCCTGCTCATTGGCTCCAAGAAAATACAATGAAACTGATAGAGCCAGACTCCAGTGAAAGTGTGGACCTACTGACCAATTCAAGGAATAGGTCAATTATTTTTGCAAAGAGAATTGGCTGTTTTTATTGTATTTAGCAAAAACATTAAAATATACTTTAAAATACATGAAAGGCAACAGAAACAGGTCATGGAAGCACTGGGAAAAGTATAGGGATATTAGAAACAGAATTCTGTCAAAATTTAGAGAATTAAAAAAAGATAGACGATGTTGGGTAAGAGCCTCAGTCAAATGTGCTCATTCTCTGTTTGGGGGCCACTGAGATATGGCTTATGACGACTTAAAAACTTACTATTTTCTCATGTCCTTTTCCTAAACTATTTATTAATCCAAACATTTTAAGACAAACAACAATATTTTTAAAGAAGAACCATCAATATCCTCATTTCTGTCATTAGCAAACAATGAAACGAACGGATGTCAAGTAACTTGATTGTTAATGTCTGCTAAGAAAGGGCAGAGCAGGTGTATAGAGTAAGGGACCCTGACTCCAGAGGCCCACCTCTCCATCCCTGTGCTGTGTGCCTTCCTGAAAATCTTAGAGCTGTAAGCATGGTTGGGTCTACCAGATAAGGTGTAGTAGGATTTATGATTAGAAAAAAACTCCAATGTTACATCTGAAGAACTAAAGAATTAAGAACCATAGAACATAAATTATTTAAAAAGTAGATCATATGAGTATAAATCATAGAAAAATAAAAAGATTAATCATATTGGGTTTCCTGATTACTTTCTAAAATAATAATAATTTTTTAGAAAATATATATTGAAATTTTTTCCTTCAAATATGTTAGAGAACAGTAGAGGGAGCTTCTAACCATAAATTTACATTTCATTAAGGAAAGAATCTAACAATGTGTGATAAGTAAAACAACCCTAAATATGATAGTAATTTACATAAAACTATGAAAAATTCAAAACGTGAATTAAAATTTTTGTTTTTTCAAGTTACTTTAGATATTAATTTCAAGACCTTTTTGATTGCTTATGTGTTCATAAGTGCAGGGCTTTATGACCTACAGAAGTATTGCAAAGGTGAGTTCCCAGACACAGTAGTCTTACGTTGCATTTGAGAAAAATTGAAATATTATAAACACATAGCAGGTGAATATATTTCATAAATAATAGTACATTATTAATAAATGTGATAGAGAAATAAGCCAAAAAAAGAAGAAAGAAAGAAAGAAAGAAAGAAAGAAAGAAAGAAAGAAAGAAAGAAAGAAAGAAGGAAATTAAGGGAGGTCAAACAGAAAGGGTAGTAGATAGTCTTGAAAAGACAAAACAATAAATCTACAACGAAGAATCTGAAGACAGGGCCTGCCTGGTAGCTCACCAGTTAAGTGCTGTGTGTAGAGAGCTGGATCCCATATGACCGACTGATCCCATATGATCCCATGGATTGACTTCCACTTGGTGGCTTGAAAAACATACCAGATGTATGCGCATGTGTGCCCCAAGTTATGATAGGATGGAGAAATGGTGGAGAAGGATTGTGGCATAAACATGTTCTATCAAAGGGGTCTCTCTCTCTCTCTCTCTCTCTCTCTCTTTCTCTGGCAAGTGCATGTATTCTCTGGAAAAAAAATCTAAAAACAGTTTTCAATGGGTAAAATATCATGAGCAAAATTTCTGATGTTTGAATGAGCACAGAGAGTGAGGAATCATAAATGCATAACCAAAGAAAAAGATTCTGGGGGACATCAAAACAGACTTGAATATCAAGTTAAGACCATGAGCACTGGCAAGGAGGTGACAGAGAGACAGAGGTGGTAGGAAACCAGGGTACAGTCCATCTACAAGGTTGTGATAGTCACGAGGAGAACACCGAAAAGTAGACTAGGAGGGCAGTCTACCATTAGAAATAGTAGAGTTTGGGGGAGAAAAAGAAAACAAGAGACAATGGCAGTAATCTAGACATGAAGTGAGTACTTTAGCTAGACATGTTGACATATTTGAACAACTATTACAGAGTGTAGTGATAATAATAACAATAATAATTATGTGCTCTCAATCTCTTGCTTCTCCTTTTAGACTGCATTAAAAAAAAAAATGTAAGCTAACTTTGGCAGTGGTCCAGGGAGCCAGTTTGTGGAATTTTTGTCCATCTGCCTTTACTTCCATGGTTTACTGACTGTTTGTTTTGAAGTCTTTTGTTCCCTTTATTTATTTTTTTTACTTCTCCACCAACTAAATAAATGATATTTCTATCTCGAAAGTGGCAGCCAGATATAATGGGGATGAATGTCCACTGTATTACGCATCTTCCTTAGTCTTCTTTCTTTAGAAGCCCTTTTCCACAGTCTACCCCAATGGCTGACCACCAGCATGTTCGCCATTAGTCTTCACAACTTATGGCTGAATAGACAAGATTATAAGGTTCAGAAGGTAATTTGTGAAAAATGGTAAGGGTAAAGAGGTAATTTGGGGTCTTCAGGGCTAGATCCAAGTATAATAACCAGCCACTGTAAAGTGTCAAATAGAAGGTTATACTGTTGATGCTTTAGGAAGTTAGTGTGGGTTACCCTTAGGCAGACAAAAGGGAGATTAGCAGTAGAGAGAGAAATCAGAAGGTTGTATAATACCATAATTGTGAATTGATTTCAGTGGGAATTAAGAGGGAATTACTACTTAATGAGAGAAAAGTAAAAATCAGTTATTTACTAGATATAAAAAAATGGAAGAAAAGATGTCTGGCATACAGTATAAATGATTGGTGCTATAATGAAAATATTCAGTGGGAGAACTGGTATTTAGCTGAAAGTTATGAGTTTCTTTGAGTCACATTGATTTTTGGTACTAGTAGAAGATATAATAAGCATATATACTAATATTTTAAAGACCTTATCATATTCTCATAATGTGATAGTCCAGATCTGATAAAAGAGACTAATATTCTACAGGTTGACTATCTTTCACCTTTCTAAAATATAAAAGTCATTAGAAATTAGGTAATTTTTTTCCAGCTAAGTATTTGGCTGAAAATAGTGAAACTTTATTTATTTAATTTTTAGACATCTGCTTGGAACCCTGATAACTATTTCACGTCACTTCTTTTTTGTAATGTGAAGCTCAGAATTAAATTTAGTACATCAGTCAATATGCTATCAACTCTGACATAGTGGAATTGATTAGTAAGGAACAATGCTTGTGAATTAGAATTAAAATTTCCCTTTTCTTATTATTATGGGGAACACATGTTAGAGTCCAGAGAAGATACTAATTTTCTGACAAGTGACTTGACAAGATGAAATGTTTGTCTCATTCAAAATTAAACCATCTCTGGACCTAACTGGCAGAAGTTATGGACACCCTTTTCCCCCTAAACTTGACACCCCGGCCTTATTCACCAGAGCTATTTATCATTCCTAGAATTCATTTCTTATTACACTAATGATTAGATCAATTTATACATCAGTGTGTTTGGTTAAAAAGTCACTCATTTGTTGAGGGCATTCTGAAAGCTCTATGATAATCTTGCATTTTCTCTACATTCCTACCTATGTGGTAACCTTTATTATTATTATTATTATTATTATTATTATTATTATTATTTAAACCTGTAATAATGTAATAAGTATATAAAAATTATGAGCATGCATAGCACAATCCTCTGAGTAAAGTTACACAAATAAAATTGTAATATGGCAATACGAGGCCTTCATTTCAGGCCAGTGATGAGTGATGCTGTGAAGTAGACCTGACAGTTTGAAGCACCAAGCCATGGGAGACAGCAGCCAATAAAGCCAGACCCTAAGTCTTGGCGAACATGATATTAGCCTGTGGGAGTAATCGTAAATGTTTTTTACTTAAATGTGCCAGAAAGTTCAGAAGCAATTGTCTCTCAAAAGGGAATAATTTTCTCAACCAAAAGTATATCTAATTTTATATATCATTTGAATAAGAAATTTGGGGCTGGCAAGCGGTGTGGTGGATAAGGGCGCTGGATTCCCACATGGCCAACCATGGTTCAAGTCCTGGACCTGTGACTTGCTTTTTCACTTTCCTTTTCTCTCTCTCTGGTGGTCAAATCAAAAAATAACAATAACAAATGGATTTAAATAAATAAATAATTATTTAAAAAAATAAAGAAATTTGACAACCTGGTTAAATATCAAATGATCAAGTTAATTAGATATATGAGATTATTAATGAAGTAAAACTTTTTTATGGGGGTGATTTCAAGTATTACCATTCTTATGCTGATGATTCTTTTTTTGTAAGATTTTGCTATAGAGTGTGTGCACTCCCTGGAGAGAGAAACAGAGACAGAGAGATGGAAAGTGAGAAATCACTCCCCAGAAGGGATGGCAATGCCGTGATCCCTTCTCTGTTCTCTTCCTTGTAATTTAGTTGCTTATCTACATGCACCTGACACAAGTTTCAAGCTGTGGGGTCCAGGACTTGAACTGCAGTTGGCCATGTGGGAGTCCAGTGCTTTAACCATCATGTCACCTGCTGGACCCAGATTCTGTCAGTATCTAAAGTTAGTTGAGAGGTCAGGTTGTGGCTCACTTACTCCTGCTTCTTCCATCTGTTAATAATTTGCTATTTACAAAGTAGTCACTGTGTGCTTAGCACTGTTCTGGAAACTACGAGGTCACAATTTGAAGAAGCAAATTGCTTTTCTCCATGTGCCTGCATTGCCCGAAAATGGAGTTGTTAGGTCAGAACTCTTGAGCTGTTGGCACTTTTCTCTCTGTTTAATGTAGTTTAATTGGAACTACTTTTCATCTCACACAAATCCAGTAGGATGAATGAACCTTTTCAAGTTTGGTTATGGTAAAGATGTTTGCAAAGGGACCCAGTTGTGTGGCTGGGTACAGTAACAGAAATCAAGCAGCCTAGGACTAGGGTGATTTAGCACATAGAGTTCTTTGTAAGGATACATGGTTTAAATTAACACCTTGTTCTACTTCTCTGTCTTCAGAATTGAAGGCTGAAAATAATGGCATAGACTATATCCTTTGTAAATATAATATTTTCATTGGGTAAGCCAAGGAGATTGACTTTTTCCCCCCTAATGATTAAGTTTACAATACTCGATTCTCTGATCCAATCCTTGCTCTATTAGAACGAATTTGGAATTTCAAGGTTACTTGCTCTAGGGCATTGCCAGAGTAATTGAGAATAATTATTTGAAGAACACAGCAACATTAACAGAATCATCCCATTATGTTCTTAGAAAATAAATAACTACTTCTTTACTAAATTGTACACCTGGTAGCAGTAATAAGGGTCAAATGAATTTAAAACTTTTCACATTATTTACCAACATTTTCAGTGCAGGGCACCCAAAGCTGGTTTTCACTGTGCCAAGTATTAGTACAGGAGCTTTTAGTGGGGCCTTGGGGAAGTCATGACTCATTTTTACATGGAAAAGCATAGAAAAATATGTCATGACTTTCTTGATGAACTAATCATTTCGTATCTCATTTGATTCTCACAACCTTATGTTTTGTAAAAAAGGAAGCTAAGGCAATGGAGAAGTAAGTGACCTGCCCAGGGTCACAAAGCTGCTGAGTGACTGGAAAATATTAAACAAAAATTGCACATACATGGATTTTACCTTCTTAATCGCCCACTGAGAGCAGCGTTACCATTAGTAGACAAGATTTCCCTTCACAAAATGGAAGAAATCAGAGTTTCTGTGTATCTGTGAATTCTGCCACCCACTAAATAGCGGAGGATGCATGATCTTGGTAGAGACTAGTTAATCAAACAGATGTGGTTTCAATAATTATGAAATCTCTTCATTAAGCACTGGCAGTAAGTCATTACAATATCTTCTCCAGCCTTTTGGCTATGATCAAGTGTAGAATATCTTCTCATTAGGATAATGGGGTTCAATAAAAGAGCATTCCATCATTCTCCATAAGGGAGCAGAGTGGAACTTTTTGTTAACTGCAATCATTTAGTGATTCATTTTATCTTTTTCAGATCTTGTTAATTCATTATTGTACAAGGTTAATTCTTCATGCATTTAGACTTTGATCTTGACAAAATGCATTGGTAATAAAAGTTAACTTTGTAAAAGAAATTAAAGGCAGTATAAATTAATGTTGGGAACGTAATGAGTAGAAATAAGAAAAGTATTTTGTTTTCATTTGCCAATTCAGAGTACTATTAATTAAAATATGATTTATGTGTGAGCAGATGGCATGATGGTTAAGGTGCTGGACTCCCACATGGCCAGCTGCAGTTCACATTCCAGACCTGGTGGCTTCAAAGTCATCCTTGGCATGTGTATTTGTATGCTAAAAATCCCCCTAAAAATGGAGAGGGGATTGTGGCATGTCCATCTCTCCTAGGGAGTGATTTCTCAGTTTCCCTCTTTCTGTCTTCAGCAAGTACACATGCCCTATGGCAAAAACCCTAAATGATTTATATATTTTCAATGACACTATCCTGGGTATTTTTGACATTATTTTTTTCCAATTTTTTTATGGCAAATAAGATCAGGAAAAAAAATAGACATACCTGAGTTATACATTTATTCAGCAATAATTTGTGACCTAAGATCACCTTAGTTTCACAGTTATCTTTATATTAGTTTAAAAATAATAATAATAATAACAGGTTCATCAAAAACTTGGGAAAATATAGGAAAAAGCTTCACCTTTGAGTTTTAAATGCAATTATAATAATGATTAATAACTATTTTTTTCAATATCTTTCTCTCAAAGGTCCTTAAAAAATTGTCCCATGGAAGTTCTTACATGTAGGTCCCTATGGATTGTTTCTTAGCTTGGTAAATATTAGGAATTAATTGAATTCTGATGGAACTTTTTTTTAACCGCAAAAATGTGTTCAGTAGTATCTAGTCAATATGGATTAATAGTAAATGATCCAGCGGGTAAAATTATCTACTATAGGGCTTGATAAATGCAATGTGTAAAGTTATTAGTTCTATTTATTCTCTCTTATTTTCTTCATTTTCCTGCCTGTCTTAATCAAGACATTACAATTCGGATTTATTGGGTGAAATTATAGAATCCCAGAGAATGAAGTATGTTGTTCAAGTCCATATGGCTTTTAGATATAATTTCTGGGGATTCAAACCCAATTTTATACACCTAAAACCATAGCCTTTCTCACTAGATAATAAGACAGAAGAATGATATGTTTTGTGTTAAATTGGAATGGGAACTAAGCACACACATGCATGCACTCACACATGCATGTGCACATGCATGCACATACTCAGTTTAACTTGATTTGTTAGGCACCTGTCTTGGTCAGTATTTCCTTATGATAATTAGCTATTCTGACAAAGTGATTCCTTAGATTTTCTCCAAGTAGAATGTGTGTGTAAATCTATATTTCTAATTTGAAGTAGGTAGCTAAAAGTGAACTTTAATCACGTCTGATTTCTCTCATTTGATATTCTCCATTAGTCATAAACTTATCCATGATTCTTGATTAAATCTACATTAAAGGAGAAATCTAGATGTCAACAGCAGAGTGAATGAAAAGTCAACGAGTCTCATGTGAGTGAGAACATGAAATACTTCTCTTTCTGTGACTAGTTTATTCTATTTAACACCATATCCTCCAGCTTCATCCAGGTTGTTGCAAATGACCAAATTTCATTTTTTTAAATGGCTGAATAATACCCTATTGTGCATTTGAGGAGACTTCAAAAATTTGTAGAGGGGGCTGGCGGTGACATGGTGTTAAAAGCACTGGACTCCCACATGACTGACCACGGTTCAAGTCCCAGGCCTGGTGGCTCACTTTCTTTTTTTCTGTCTCTCTATGTCTCTCTCTGGCAAAATTAAAAAAAAAAAAAAGAATAAACATAAATAATTGTTTTTTAAAGAGTGTGGAAAACTGGAACTAAAATCTTGATTTATTGTAGTGCAAAATTTTTGAAATCTATGCATAGCTTTTTCATAATATTCCATTTACCACGGACTTTTTCTATAATATTCCATTTACCACAAACTTTTTGAAGACCCTGCATATAAATCACATTCTCATTATCCATTAATCTATTGAGAGACATTTAGATTGATTCTATATCTTGACTTTTGTGAATAATGCTGTAGTAGACATGGAAATGCAGATATCTCTTCAAAATTCTAATTCAACTTCTTTGGGATATATACAGAGTAGTAGGATTACTGGATCAAGTTACAGTTAGATTGGAGGAGTAAATTCGGGAAGCTTGTTGTACAACATGGTGACTATAGTTAATAACAATATATTGTATTTTATTTTTAGAGTTTTTAAATTTAACTTTATTTATCCATTTATTTATTTTTAGTTTGACCAGAGAGGGACACAGAGAGAGAGAGGGAAAGTGAGAAAGCAAGCCACCAGGTCCTACTCAAACAGCAGTAGGCCAAGTGGGAATTCAGTGCCCTTAACCACCATGCCACCTACTGGCCCCAATATATTGTATTCTTAAAAAAAGCAGATAAAAGCCAGCAGATGGCATAGTGATTACATTATTGGACTTACACATAGCCGATGCTGATTCCAACCAGATTCCGGTGGCTTGAAACTCAAGCCTGGTGCATGTGCCTACGTACTCAAGATCCTGGGAAGAGAATAGAGGAGAAGGGATTGTAGTGTGGCCATCCCCCTGTTGGTCGTGAGGCTATTTCTCACTTTCTCTTTCACTGTCTCCTACCCCTCCCCTTTCTTGCGAGTACAGAGCGCATGCATCCTAAGGCTAAACCTCTAATAATAATAATAATAATAATAATAATAATAATAAAATAGTAGACAGTGGATTTAAGTGTTCTCACTAGGAGAAATGGTAACTTTGTGAGATCATACACATTCATTGGTTAGATTTAACTGTTTCATAATATGTATATATTTCAAACATTATGTTGTACACAGTGGATACATAGTTTTATTTTTCAATTTAAAAATACTTAAAAAGTCAATGAGTCTTGGGACCAGCCAGTTGCATGATGGTTGAGGTGGCTAGATCCCACATGACTGACTATGTGGCTGACCTCCTGGACCTGGTGGCCTGAGAAACACACAGGGTGTTCATGTGTGCATGCTCAATCCCGAGAGGAGAATGAAGGAGGAGGAACTGCTGAGTGGCCATACCTTTGGGGTGGCAGGGTGCCTTCTCATCCCCTCACGTGCCACCCTCTTCTCTATTTGGCTAATACAGAGCTCTATAGCAAAAATGATCAAGTAAAGGAAAAAAAAAGTCAGTGAGGCTCCTTGGATGTCTCTTCATAGCCAGAGGTTAATTCAGGGTTCACAGAGCCAGTCTTCTGTGTGTAAAAGCTGTGCAAAATTCTCTGAAAATTCTCATCATGTGACTTTGTCTTGACCAGTGAGGTAAAATACGTATTAAAAATAGGTGAGAGCATTGCGGTAAAATATGGTTGTTTCTTTTTAAAATAAAGAAATGTTCTAATTACATCCATTTTATAAAAATTTCCAGTGAAAATACTGATATAATACATTCTTTTTTCAGTCAAATTGTAATTTAAAATTAAAAAACAATAGATTAAGTGAAGGTTCCTTACCCATCACTTTTTCTATCATTCATTTAAAAAACGTGTTATTGATCTCTTACATTCTAAGTTGTCGATTTTGTGTAATTTTAAGAAAACCATAAAAATGAGCAATATCTGCACTCAGTTTTATGTTTTTCATGATGTCCTATTTACATTGCATCTACAATTTACGCATCTATGTATAAAATCTTATGCATTACAAGATACTGAACATACCAAGTCACTAAGAGAAGAAATATCACACAGAAATATTGGAATGATCTGACATTCAACATTCTACACTGAATTGTATCCAGTTTAGTAAAAAATAGAGTACATAGACATCGTATTGAATTTTATTTCTTGCACATTACTAAAGCAATGTATATTCCTTAGAGGTATATAGGTAGAAATTGATTGTTTTTTAAATGCTACTGGGTTACACCATGTTGAAAACTCAAAACAGATTCACCCACATTTATTATCAAAGCTTTTCATATTTTAGAACATTTATTTAACAACTGTCTTAAATTTTTCTCAGCTATCAGTTTCCCGCCTGGTGTTATTCTTCAGTTATCTATAAAATCGAGAGGTCCTGCCAGGGATGAGAAGGATGAAAGGTTAAATTCCATGTAGATTCAAATGTTTGGAATCTTACTTTATGATTACTTCAGTCTACAAGAAAATACAAGATTAATCATTTATTTCTAGGTATGTATGTGAGGAAAATACCAGCTATGTCTACATTTATTGTCAATTCCTTTGTGGACACATAGATAAGTTCTTGGCAGGCAGACTTAGCCCAAGGCAAGTGGTGGTGGAATAATATTGACTTTCTTGCTTTTGACCAAGACATAAACTTTGTTCTTCCTAAAGTTTACTGCCTCATATTTTAATGTACTTTTCTGTTTCTCCAAACCCAATAACCCATGAATGCTTCTATTCAGAGTATTAATACTCAGGAGCCAATAGCACCTTCAACTGTTTTTCCTCTCAGAGACATTTTAATGTTAGTAAGTGTCAAATTCATATAGAAAAAAAGTGCAACTGAGACAAAAGTTAACATGTATAGGTAAGTCTACAGTAAACAATAATTAAATTATTTTAATGAAATATTTAATTTTATTTATTATCATTATTATTTTTTTATTTGACCAGAGAGAGACAGACAGAGAGAGAGGAAAAGTGAGAAAGCAAGCTGCCAGGTCTGGAATTTGAACTGTAATTGGTCATGGGGGAGTTCAGTACCTTAACCATCTTGCTACCTGCTGGCCCCAACTGTATTTTTTTTAAAAAGGGGAAACATTTTCTCCCTCCAAGGAGAAAACAGAATGTAAGTTAAATATGTTTTGTTTCATCTTTCATTGCAAATTTTGCAATTCTTAGAACTAGAACAAAAACACATGTCAACTGATTAAAATGGCTCACAACTACCACAAAGAGAAACATATACCCAATGAGAAGGAAAATTAAATAATATAGGTTATTAGTTCTTTTCTTTTTTACTGAATCAAGTTAGCCACAATAGTAGTGCCAACTTGACTGTCACCTTTCTGTATGACAATTTTATTTCTACTCCATGAGTCAAATAGTATCTTTTGTAGCTCTTTTCAGACTTCTTGGGTAAAAATGTAACAGGTATAGGCAGTTACAGGAGTTGCGAGAGGCTATTCATTCTGTCCCTTCAGTTTGGGGTGGAAACAAATATATTTTATTGATTTATATCTAAGAAATGCAATTTTCAGAAAACCACACACTGTATTCTCAAAACCACTTTCATTTTTTTCTCCTTTAAAATTTACTCTAGGCATCTCACTGTAAAGGATTATTATTAATTAAAAAAAAAAATTGCTGCTGCTCACATTGCATTTGCTTTCAACCCAGAAGAAAACGTGGTTCAAATTTGCCAAAAATCTTTGTACCTCCATTATATTTGGATTATATAACCAATTTATGGAAGAAGTAGAACCTAGAATACAATCTTTGGTAGTATTTGGGGTGGCATTTTTCTGTAACAAGATTGAACTGTGGATTCCTAGGGTGTTTGCTAGTTGAAAATGTAATTGAAGTTTGTGTCTGTAAATCCACAAACATCTACCTTAAAGAGATAGGAATAAGAAGGTATGCTTATTCATTCAACAAATATGTATCTAGCATCAATGTCAGAGACTTGGATGGCATAAAGTCCCAGAGGAGAATCAGACTTAATAGAGAACATTTGCAGTCCATGTGAAATTATATTCTAAACAGGGATAGATGCACTGAAAAGTGTATGTGTGAATATATGTGTTCTTTTAAATCCAGAAAAATATTTCCATGTCACCAGTTGTGCCACTGAAAAATAAATTGTTATTGGTGTACAGTGGCATTTGAAGATATTAGAAAACTCAAATCAGAAAGGGAACATTGCTCCGTCATGAATAAATGATGTTCATACTTCTTTTGGCAAACTGCTGTGTCACCTCCAGGGTAACTTGTCAAGTGAATTTTCATATTATGTTTCAAATAACACTATCCAATAAGCAGAACTTAGAAAAATGTATAAACGTGCATATTCTTATATCCTGAACAATAAGAAATATGGAATGGCAAGTGGTGAACTAATAACAAACAAATAAATTAAATCTTTTTAGGTTAGCTTGTGACAGAGTCAGAAAGTGTATCAAGAAAATGTAACAGTGTGCATAATGAGTCTGTAAACTGATTTATTGAAGCATTCAAAGAAGACAGTGCTATTTATGGGAGCCTCTGTCACAGATGCTCTTGCAGAAGAGACTCATGTCTTGTAGGGTCTCTAGTAACAATAGGCTGCCTTGCTTCAGTAACTGCTTTATGGGCCAGCTCCATAGCCTAGTGGTAAAGGGAGCTGAATCCTACATGGACACCTCGTTATTAGACACCTCACCCATACCTAGAATGTATGTGTGGGTATGTCCAAAATCCTGATAGGATGGATAGATGGAAAAGAAGGGCTTGTGGCATGGTAACACCCCATCAGGGGTACTTCCTTCCTTCCTTCGCTCTGCCTCCAGTGAGATATGAGACAAGAGCACATGTGCTCTCTGCCACAAAACAAGGTGAAACAAACCAGCTTTATTGAAGCCCTGATAGTGCATCTCCTACAACAGAATATACTTCATAAAGATTAAAAATTATGGTAAACATGAACAGAACGTGGACAGCTAGCTGGAGGGATTGTCTCGGCTTCACTGGTTACTATGCACATTTTTGAGTTAAACATCAGTATGAAACTGTAGAATTCAAGTGAATTTTCTATCAAATAAAAATAGAAAAAAAAGGAATGTTTTTTTCTACTCCATTAATTTCCAACAAGAAATATTGGGTCATTGGAAAAGTCATGACACATTTTTGCATAGCAAAACATAGAAAAATACATCATGACTTTCCTGATGACCCAATAAAATAGTTTCAACTACTTAACAAAAATTGTGTATTTTTACATATCTAATAACGTGTGAATCAAGATGAATTCATGATAAGAAGTCTGAAAAATACCAAGCGGCTAACTCTAATTTATCAAGTTAAAAGAGTATTGAAAACAACTAAAATTTGTATATGACTGTAGTTTAAAAATCATTTTATTTCATATTTCATTCAAATATTCTTTAGCATGGTAGTATATTTGGTAATATCTTCTCAGCAAATGAGTTGTTCTACTCGCTACCCATACCATTTTCTTGTGACATCTCTCTATTATAGCTCTTAATACTGTACAGTCAGTATCTATTCATGTTTATACCCCTTTCTGGATGTTCAAATTTCATCCACCAAGAAATATTTATTATCTCCCCTATTCAGCCACATCTCTGATTTAATCTGTGAACTTGGGCCTGCTATTGATGCTTATTAAAACTTTATTAACTTTGAATTAATTACTATTTACCAAAGCTAAAGCTGAGGCTCAAAGAAATGTGCCCTTTCCCCCTTCAAATTTACTGAAATCATCTCAACGTAAGTGATTATTTAAAAAGAAAAAAAAACACAAAAACAAAACAAAAAATAAACAAATAAAAAAAAGAAACCTCTGCTCACGTTTAACATGTTACAAGTCCAGGAAAAACATACATTATTTTTTTAAAATTTTGCCAGAGGGTGTGTGTGCTGGCTAGAGAGAGTTAGAGACACACATATGCACAGAGAAAGTTGAGTAAAGCACTCCCCACTGGGCGTGGTCCCACCGCAGCCCCTCCTCCACTTCCCCCTTCTTCTGAGATTTTGGGCACACACGCAGGCCCAGCATGCCTCTCAGGTTCTGGATCAAGATTCTCACCATGGACTGCGTGTAATCAAGCCTCCTTCAGCACCAAGCCACAGGCTGGCCTAACACATTATTATTATACATAATTATGAAAGGTAGAGCCACGTGCACCTCTAGGTCTCCTAAACTGAATCCCCCGCCATCTTAAGATTTCATCCTCTATCTTTCCCTGTTTGTAGCACCCTTGAAATTACAGGGTTAGAATATAAGGAGCATTCTAATACTGAATACTGAAATGCTTTTAAATACTTGTAACACACACACACATACAACACATACACATACACACACACACACCTGCAGAACGTGAGTTTCAGAACTGCTTCCTAAATATAGGTTAGAGGGCACTGCCTTGTGGTTTCTAGTCCACCTAACCATTCTTTGGCTCGGCGTTCTAGAATGTGATAGAATAATCATAAAGCAAAATTCCTTTCAAGACAATGTAATAAAATTTCCTTTTGCCAACATTTTGAGTCAGTAATCCAGATCCCTTTAAATGTCTATTTGTCATGAAAAGGAACAATTGTGATGATATAACCAGACAGTGAGCCGCTTGTGTTATGAAGGTAGAAGTAAAGGGGTGACGGAGTCTTGGAAATCTGGATATGTTCAAATGAGCAGAGTTGCAGCGTGTCTGAGGCTTTATTGACAAAGGAATGCAGTGTCATTATCTATTACTTTGATGATTCGTCTGAATCACAGTAAGTGTTTCAAACCTGGGAAGAAGTACAGGAGCAAAATAATTTTCTTTCAATTTTTTGTGATAAATACATACCAGAATCCAGAGGTCTACTTTGTAATGTTCTTTAAATAAGTATAATGTCTTTAAATAGACAAGAGACTACCTTCGTCATGGTAGGGGGGATAGGATAGCTTTAAAAAAGTTTGTAGTCTTATGAATATCTAATCATGTTGTATAATCTAGGAATATCAGCCGTAAGAGGGACCCTGAGAATCTGATGTCCATTGCTCCTTCTTTATAGATGGCGGTGAGGGGGGATGGCCACGCTGCAGTCCCTTCTCCTCCATTCTCCTCTTGGGATTTTGGGCATGCATGAACATGCTCCTGGTATGAGTTTTAAGCAGCTGGGTCCGGGACTCAAACCATGGTCGACCATGTGGGAGTCCAGGGACGTAACCGTTACACCATCTGCTGGCCCCAGACCCTGAATTTGGTAAATTCAACTTCAGGGGTCAGTTTCTGTAAATATTAATATTTAGTTGTTAGAGAAACAATGGATTTGTTTCCGTGAGACTATAGGCATCTCTCCCTTATAATGGTCTTGAATATACACATCTCATTTGCTTTTCATTATTATGGCTGTGTTTCTTATTTCAAGCATAAAACTAACAACTCTCTGTGTCTCTTGGAAGCTGCATGAACTTTAGCAATACAAAATCCAAAGAAACAGGCTGTTTCCATTGCCCATTTATTTCTGATTACATTGTTTTCTCAAGATGTGTTTTCTTTTCCCATCTGGAATTCATTTTCTTGGAATCTCCTTCTTTAAGGAAGCTTAAACAGTGAACAGTGTTTTGTTTGTTTGTTTGTTTGTTTTTTAAATATATCTTTGCTTGCACATTTATTCTGTATATTCTCTGTTCAGAAATATTTAATTGTTTCCAATTCATTTCTAGATGAGATTGCAAATTCTCTGCTTAGCTTTCAAGGCTCAGCACACTACTTACTTTTAATCTCTTTTTCGAACCACTTCCTAAGACCCACCTGGCATATTAATCAAATTTACGTTCTAACCTCTAATTAGTCTCATTTCTGTGTCTTTGCTTGTTCGTGGTTTCCCGTTTCTCCCAACTCATGGAAGGAGTAAGATCTCTTTTTTAAAATTGATTTATTCGATGTGTGAGAGAACAGACTGGGATAGAGACAAAAACAGAGCACCTTCCACAGTGTCTCCGTGCGGACATCCACGCCCAGCTTCAGACAGCCTGGATACAGCCTGGCTGCTCCTGTCTCTGGATATGAACCAACAACCCTCCCATGCGGTTCAGCCTTGCAGGGCATCACAGTGCTCCACTGTCCAGCCCCCAGCCCCCAAGGTCTCCTCTATCTGTGAACAGCTCCTGAAATTGCATGCTTCCCTCATCACGCAGGGTGCATGAAGAACCACAGACCAGCTGAGATCCTCCCTGGCACGGCTCTCATCAGTGTGGCAGTCTGAGGTTCTCATCTCCTGGTCCCTAGTCCCTGTTGGCTTACCTACAGTTGGCTGCTGCTGCTGCTGCTGCTGCTGCTGCTGCTGCTTCTGCTGCTTCTCCTTCTCCTCCTTCTCCTTCTCCGTCTTCCTCTTCCTCTTCCTCTTCCTCTTCCTCTTCCTCTTCTTTTCTTTTAAGTTTAATTATTTATTCATCTGAGAAAGAGAGGCCACCTCTGACAGGGTCTTCACGCTGTGATCCACCTCTGATCTCAGCAGACCCAGATCATGGGCACACCCTCGGTCCCAGAGTACTCAGAATCTGGGATACAGGCCCAAGGCCTTTCCCATGTAGACACAATTAGCTCTTCACCACCTCCTGGATTTTGTTGAGGTTTTTTTTCCTGACTGAAAATTTCTGGACTTGATTCTGTTTTATCCTTGCCTATTTAAGACTGGAGTGATGCTTCAGTCTGTCTGCTTCTCTCAAAAATCTCGTGCTGACGAGCACTATCCATTACTCCTCCCGACTGGGAATGGACATACATGACCCACTCAATCTCCTTTCCACCTTCAATCCCATGGAAATGATTATGCAACTAAATTTATGTATTTCTCATAGGTTGGTGTGGTTTGGGCTCTTTGTAGAGTCCTTTTGAAAAAATATTACTTGTTAAGATTTTAAATGTTTTCAAAAATGTATATCAAAGCAATCAACTTTCTTTGGAAACTAATACATTTCTGGAAATCAATAGAGCATACTTTTACCTTTAGATTAGACTGAAATTCTCAGGGTTTTTCTGTATTGGTGAAGTACAGTCAAGTGACCTGACTCAGAGGAAGGGTCATCAGTCGCATAAAACATGTTTCTTTGTAAAGTAAGGGAGGTGTGTGTGTGTGTGTGTGTGTGTGTGTGTGTGAGAGAGAGAGAGAGACAGAGAGAGAGAGAGAGAGAGAGAGAAGTCCATCAGGCTGGAAATGAATAGACCTTAGGGCACAGCCATCTTTCTTTGCCAGTGTACCCCTTAAGAAAAAGATCCCAAGCTATCAGAGCACCGATTAATGGAGTTGCACCTGCTGGAGAAATCTTATTCAAAGCAGAGCACCATGATGTGAGAGGCAGCTTAGCAATGTGATAAATAGATATGAAAATAGACACTGGGTAGTTTCATCTATAGATAGGCCAATAAGAATCTTAGGTCTTGGGGATATTTTACAGTGCTACAGTCTTTGATTTCTATTTTGCAGCTAAAAATATCTGTATTATATTGATCCATGAATTAAAGAACCTGTTACTGATAATTTTTTAAAAATTGAAGAATTATTTGTGTATCTAATTCCATTTGTCATTGCTATTATTTTTTTAAATTTTACCAGAGAGATATGGAGAGAGATAGAAAGGGAAAGTGAGAAAGCAAGCCATCAGTTCTAGGATTCAAACCACAGTCAACTATGTAGGAGTCCAGTGCCTTAACCACCATACTACTTGCCAGCCCCTATGACTGGTAATTTTAGTTATAAATATGAAATCATTTGCGTGTGAGATATAATCTTGGCATGTGCTTTCAAATAAGTCACATGCACTATTTTAATAAATTATGAATGCGAATAAATCCAATTCAATATTTTATAGTCTTTTCTCAGTGAATGACTCAATATCTTATTTTTTAAATTTTTTTCTTTTAGAGAGGTTTTTTCACTATAGGGCACGGGCGCTCGCCAGACAGAGAGAGACATAGAGACAGCAAGCGAGAAATCACCCCCCAGGGGGGATGGTCACGCCGTAATCCCTTCTCCTCCGTTCTCCTCTCGGGATCTTGGGCACGCACGCACACACGCCCGGCGTGAGTTTTAAGCCACCGGGTCTGGGACGCGAACCGCAGTCGACTACATGGGAGTCCAGCGACATAGCCATTACGCTAACTGCTGGTCCCAAATGACTCAATATCTTACTTATTACCCAATTAAGAAATTTCAGTAATTTCTACATTTCTTCTATTTCCTCCCATATCTGGTTGCAAACCAAGTACAGTCACCTTCCAAAATATCTTTTGCATCTTTTCCTTTTATAATTTCACTGCTGTAGGTTCACTAACTTCTGTATCACCATTATCAAGGTTTTTTTTTTTTTTTTTCTTTTGCCAGAAAGTGTGTAGGCTCAACAGGGGAGAGAGAGAGAGAGAGAATCCCTCAGTGGGATGTGGTCATGCTCCAACCCTTTTCCCTGCATTTCTCCATTCAGAATTTGGGGCATGCACACACATGAACTTCCAGACCCACGGCCAGGATTCAGCCACAGTTGGCCACGTGGGATCCAGTTCTCTATGTATTTAAGGGCTGCATTATGTAGCCAGCCCCAGGCCTGTGTCACCTCTAGTTTACACTGCTATATAGTCTTCTTGTTTCTAGAGCAGATCTCCAACAGTATTTCATCCAGCAGCCAAAGTTTTCTTTCTTCTAAATATCTTCACACTTAGTGTCATTGGGCAGTTATTCTAAATACTATTTCTTTCTCATGGCTGATAAAGTCAACATATGTTAATTGAATAACATTTTGATACTGTAGAAAACAGAAAAATAAAGGTCAACAATTTTGCTTAACAACCACTATGGCGTCCTGGTGAATATTTTGGTTTTTACACATCCTTTCAGTTGTTTTTCACCTATAAATTTACATTTTATGAAATTAGGATCATATTATATATAGTGTTTCCCATAACAACTTTTAAAAATTGGGACCAGCAGTTAGCATAATGGCTATGTCACTGGACTTCCATGTAGTCGACCCATGGTTCAAGTCCCGGACCCAGTGGCTTAAACTCACATCGGGCGCATGTGCGTTTGTACCCAAGATCCCGAGAGGAGAAAGGAGGAGAAGGGATTGTGGCATGGCCATTTCCCCTAAGGGGTGATTTCTCCCTTTCTGTCTCTCTGTATCTCTCTGTCTTTCTGGTAAGTGCACGCACCTTATAGCAAAAACCTCTCAAAAAAAATTAACACATAAATATTTGTCAATTAATTGAGCATTTAGCTACAGCTCTACTCCTATTGACTCTGGAGTGCTCCATTGTTCAGATTGCACCTGTTGAATGTATGATCTAATCTGAAGTGACTTCAGCCAGGAACACTGGAGGATGCTTATCTACAGCACTAAGTCAATTATTCAAAGATTAAAAA
Organism: Tupaia tana; assembly: GCA_026018925.1. Taxonomy (NCBI): domain Eukaryota; kingdom Metazoa; phylum Chordata; class Mammalia; order Scandentia; family Tupaiidae; genus Tupaia; species Tupaia tana. Next base: position 9,412,844 of record JAKSZU010000003.1, on the reverse strand, counting down.
TGGGGTAAGTAGTCTGGAAATAGACTTGGTTGTCAATAAGTACATTGCATCTTATTAGTAAATACTGTCTCTGATTAACCAGTTAATGAAGCTAGAAAGCAAAAAAAATGTGACGTTTACCAGTGAACAACACATTGCAAACAGTGGAGCCCTATCCATAGGAAGATTGTCAATCAAGCTTCAAGAGTACTCAAGTTCATTTAATCATATCGCAATTGACCTTGACAGTCTTCAAATTATTGGCCTTATTCAAAGTGCTAGGTAGCTCTGGCTTCTTATGAGAATGTAGAATTTGAGTTTTAAAGAAAAAAACAAAACTGTCACCATTGATTTAGAGATTAAAACTCTGCCTGGTTTGTGGTTATTGATTCTGGTTTTGAATACCTCTTCCTTCTTTGCATAAAGTAATAGGAATTAAAATTTAAAAATTTTTCCAAACTACATAATGGATAAAAATTTTTTATCACTTTGTGTTTTAGGATTTATTTCTGTAAAATTAGAAGATCAACTTAAAGAAGACAAAAGCTTAACTTATTTTTTTAAAAAAAGCCTCACAAATCTATTTCCTTTCTAGTATATAACAGTTCAGTAGATCATTTGAAACTGATTCATCTGTTATACCATCTGTCAGAAATATGCTGCAGCTGTTAAATGTCCAGCAAAATGTGAACTACATCTCGAAGTAATTTGCCCTTGATACATGCAGACCAGACAATTTCTTATTTGATTTACAACCATAATTTTTGCAAACGTGACTGACTTACTTAGCTATGCTTTTTTTTTAACATAGCTATTGAGCCAACAAAAAGGAAAATGAAAAAAATGTATAAATTTTTTAAATATTGAATTCATACATGATCATTGTACATATTTATGTGGTAGACTGATTTTTTTCAGTACATACATACAACGTGTAATGATCACATCAGGGTAATGATCATAGATATCATTTTAAAAATGTATCATTATTTTGGGTTGAGATCATTGAAAATCCCTTTTTAGCTCTTTAGAAATATAATTTATTCTTAATTCTACTTATAGTACTGTGCTATAGAACACTAGAATGCATTTCTCTTACAATTTTGTATGTATTGACCCCAATTTTGTATGTATTGACCAACATCTTTCTATCTCCCCTTCCTGTTACCCTTCTTAGCCTCTAATAGTCACCATTCTACTCTCTACTTCTATGACTGAACCTATTTTTTAAGATAATAATATAGAATTGAATTTATTTTATGCCGTAAGCTACTACACTGTTTGTGCTCAATATTTTTCAAAACATATGAAGATTTCCTGCTCTGTGCTCTATGCTCTGCCTGTTGGGAATACAAAGTTCCCTTCCTTCCAGGAGGGGTTACCACATAGCAGGGAGTTCATCTTACAAACACATATCGACCACAACAAATTTGCAATGATACAAAATGAAAATGATATATTAGAAACACCTACATCTTACCTTCTTTCTTTTGTAGACTGAAAAGTGATGTAAAAGAACTAACTCAGAATAGTTAATAACTTCAACTCTCATAAAACTCATTTGTTGGAGCCAACATATTTTAAATGTTCTAGAGGAATATATTTATATTGATAATTTAGACAAGCACTCTATATCATTCTAGTTTCAAATTATAAGTCATTTTAGGTTGATAAAGATGATAAAAGTGATCTTTCTTTTGTGGGATATAGTGAAGGAGATCTATGCAAATATCATGGAATTAAGCCAACTTTCCTTTTGCAATGTAGACTTTAAAATGGAAATAACACACATGTCTGTTAAAAGCTAAACAGATGAAGTAATACATCTTAATTTTTAAAACTAGATGAAATAGTCCCTAATCATCTATTATTGCTCACTTTTAGATGAATTTATTGCTAATCATTATCAGTAATTCATTGATTCTCTAACTCTTTACAGAATTCTGAGGCTATGACTATGGAGTCAAATCAGATAACCTGCCATAATCTCTTGGTATTTACTGTTAAGCCAACAAAAAATGCAATTAATAAGTTTAAAAATAAATGAACAAGATAATTTCAGATTGTGTGGTACTGCAAACAAAATAATACAGCAATTGAATAGCAAGTAAAGACTGGAAGTTATGAAGTGGGAAGTTGAGTTGGTTAATTTGGATGGACTGTTTGGGGGAGAAGTGGGTAGTATTTGAGTTGGAGACAGAATGAAAGGAGCCATTCCTTTTCAAGCTGGTGAAGAGAATTCTACCTGAAAATCAGAGAGGTTAAAAGACTCTTGAGTAAAAAGAAAATAAAAAAAGAAAAATAAAGGCCCTTGAGTAAGAGTACACTTGATGTCTGAAAAAGAGAAAGGACAGTGAATCTAGAGCTCGGCAACTGTGAAGAGTGAAATAAAATGGCTTTGGAGATTGCCTCAGGGCCAGATCATCTGGGTCCTAGTAGAGCTTGGAACTCGTACTAAATGAGAGGGGAAGCTAGTGGAAGGTTTTCAGGGCATGGCATAACCTGATTCTCATTTTTAAAAGACCTGTCTGGCAACTGTGAAGAAACTAGATTGTAAGGTGATAAAGACTGAAGCTAGAAATAAGTGCATAATAAATATTTATTGAAAGAATAAATGGAATAAAATTGATGAACTTTGATGAGCATATTTAATGTAGGCATAGCAATTGAATGGCTGATTATGTAAGGGTTGCTCTAAGAACACCTATTTAAAACTATAAGCATCTCTTCCTTTTCTTTAAAATATGTGGGTCTGGTTTGGCACAGAAGATACTGAAGTTGCTATAATATTAATATATATGATATCATCCCATGTAAATTCCCAGGATCAAAAGGGAAGTGCCCACCCCCAGAACTACCTGATGACTTAAGTGGTACTGGGAGATCTGTGTAGCCCATAAACACAGTGCAGCCACGTGGAATTATATATGAAGAGACTCTAGAGATATGGTGTATTCAAAGTACAGACTTCGAAAGCACAGGCAGTATAGTCAGGTACAACTAACTAAGTTTTTGACCTGATGCTATTTAGCCATGAACTCTTAAGCTTCTTCATCTATAAAATGGTAATAATACCTGCTCAAAAGGTTACTATCATAACTCAATGAAATAATCCATTCAGAATATTTAATATATTGCCTATCACATAAATACCCAATAAGCAATAGCTACTACTATTCATTGACTTACTGATTCTAGTTTAATGATCGCTACCATTTACACCATTCATTGTAGTCCAAATTCCAAGGGAAAAGGGAAAGTGGGAAGACTGCTTCCTTCAGGCTCATAGTTACCATAAAGCTTATGTTAGCACACTTCACTTTGTGTGTTCACTGAATGAAAAATAAACAAAATTCAATGGTAGGAAGCAGAGAAGATTTAGCGAAAACAAAAAAAAAGAGGGGGTAGATTTATTGATTTATTTATTTATTTCACTTTGGAATTATTCAGTGCATGTCAAGAGTTGTATAATCAGTGGATCTAATTCCAGTTCTATTATCTTTAGCTTTTTCCTGAATTAAACTTGATGACAAAATAATTGTACTTCTCTTCATGGCTACTATCCCTGAAAAATTAACGTTAAGTTATTAAAAAGTGAACCTCAACTACATAAAGACAATTATTAACAAATATTACAATAAAATATATTTCATTCATTGTACTTTCCATATGCTATTTTAATTATATTTTTCTTTTTAAAATTATGCCAGAGGGCACATAGACATGCATGAGAGGGGATGAAGGAGAGAGAGAAAGAGAGCGAGAAAGCACCCCCAATGGGCCTGATTGTGCTACCATCCTTTTCTCTGATTTGCCATTCTGTCAGGATCCTGGGTAGGTGCATAGAGCCAAGTTCAAACTCCGACTGGCCACGTGGGACCTGGCTTCCTCTGCACAGCACTTAACTGCTGTGCTATAGAACTCGCCCCTACATGCTCTTAAAGAAGCATACTGTACTTGAACTCACTAAATTAATTAAATTTAAACAAAATTTGACTTCCCAGACCTAACATATTTTCCACAAAGAGAAGTAATTGGCATCTGGGATTCTAGAGATGACATATGGGATGATCTAAGCTGCTTCTTATATTTGAATAAACTGCCAAAGTTAGCAAGATGCTGAGGTGAAGAAATCCAGTGTCTACTGAAGAAAAGTGTGTCAAGAAAGGGAGACAAAGCCCGAGCTTCTCAGTGCATCACGACAAAATACTCCCCGCCCCACACCAGCTGTCTGAGTTTATGGGAATACCAACTTTGGGTAAGCCTCAGCTCTGAAGAGACCGTTATGAAGTTATTCACTTTTTTTTTTTTATCTCTCTCTGTCTTCTTTTCTGAAAGAGGAATCAGAAAAGCAAAGAATCATAATCTTGAGAGTAAAGTCTCTGAAATATAGAAGTGTCTTCTCTTGGTCAGAGCAATGCTACTAATGTCTGAAAACCTTGAAGAGTCTGCATTAATCTCAATAATTATTCGAGAAGAGCCTGGGCCAGAACTTTACTTGTCTTTTCATTCAAATCCTGAAACTATCCATTAAGACAGACAAGAAATAACTATTTGTCTAAGGGGTTTTCCTGCCATCTTCAAAGCAAGATAACCAAACATGCCATCTGTCTAGAAAGTCCGGCAAACAGTCCTAGGAGGATAATGATGTTAGTGAAGACAAACACTGGCAAGTGTCAGAAATGTGGGTGAGCAGACAGCACAGGGCAATTCAGGAGCAGAGGTGAGAGGCCGTTCTGGAGCACTGAAACGGGCCCCAGAACTTGAAGTGACCATTGGAGAAGAGAGAATTGCTCACAGAGGAGCTGCGACAATACTTGGGAGCTGGGGGGAATTAGCACAGATTTTCACCTTGTAATTCAGGATAGTTTTGGCTATAAGGAGCAATGCCTATTGATTGGAAGCAGAGAATGAGGTTATTGGAAGGTCTGACTGAAGCTTAATAATTTCTAACGATAGACAAAAATAGTCATTAAAACCTCATGAGACAGGGTAAACTGACTCAGAATTAAAGTAGCTTCAAAGTTAGGAATTTTAAACAAGCAGGCCTTTAGGGGACCATTGAATGAGGCCTTCTGTTGTGATTGTGCCTATCACAGTGGCTTGCTTTTTAATATTTAAATGAGGGTGTTATTTCTATAATTTTCTGTCCAGAGAGCACTATGTTGTTCTGAAGTCCTGTGCTATTCTTATCTGTTTTCCTATATTAAACTGTATAACCAAAGGCATAATATAAAACATGTTTCAAGTGCTATAACTTTAGGAGATACTATTTTATGAAAATTTCCCAACTTTTTTTAAGAGATTTTTTTCTATAAGGCAGGTGCGCTCACCAGAGAGAGACAGAGAGACAGAAAGCAAGAAATCACCCCTCAGGGGGATGGCCATGCCATAGTCCCTTTTCCTCTATTCTCCTCTTAGGGTTTTGGGCATGCACGCACATGTGCTCAGTGTGAGTTTTAAGCCTCCAGGACTCAACCCATAGTCAATCATGTAGTACTCCAGGGCCTTAACCACTATGACACCTGCTGGCTCCTCCAACATTTTTTTAAATCAGAGATACATTTGAACACTGTACTTAAACATCACTCCAGTGAGTTCAGACATCCTTTGACTTTCAAACTTATGCCTGTATCACTGGCCAATGGTCATTCTCTCAACCATGTTCTTTTAGGTAAAAGGCAGCAGTCAGTTCATCTCTGTGAATAGTTTCTTCTGTTCCAGCTTGAGAAAGGACAGAAATCTTACAGCTAGTCTGCCTTCCTGATTGACTGAAATTGTATGAAAATAAAACTCAAGGCCCATCTGCTTCTCTAGTTTTCATCCAAGATTCTTTAGAAGGGAAGCGACTGGAGACCAAATATTTGTTGTAGCTGTGTGTGGCTGCAGTTTTGGAAGACAGCCCTGTATGGGAGAAAACAATACTAAATTATTTCAAATGTTGGCTCTCTCTTTTTTCTTTATTATTATATAAGGATTCTAACTTTCTCCAGGGATTTGCCTGATTTCCTAGTATTTAATGTCTGCAGAATACTGAGATGCATGTTCTAGCACAATAAACATGCCAACTCTTTAGAATGCATAATGTGTAATAACCATTATTATGGTGGGAATAAAAAAGGATTGTTCATCATAATAGTCAGTATGGCAATATGTGCATGTGTGGAGTGCCGCTGCAACCATCTCTGGGAAATTTCACACCCATTGTAGCTACAAATGTTGCTTAAGCTGTTCCCTCTTTCTAGAATGTCCTTAACCCTCTTTCTACTCACCAATAGTCTCTCATTTTTTTAAAGTCTAATTCATTATTTTGATGTTACCTGACACTATGTGGTCTTTGCCCTGGTGCAAAAGCTGTCATAGGGAGTACCTGAATGAACGTAATTGTGCTCCAGTAAGACTTCAATTCTAGAACAAGCCCTGGTTTGTTTTGGCCTCTAGACCATACTTTGCTGACTCTTGTATTTGACATTCCTTGGAGTTTTGAGAGCATGAGAGAAACTTAGCTAAATATCTTCATATTACGTGTGAGCACCTCTAGGGTAGGGGTTAATGGATAGCTTCAGGGTCACACATTTATGATGGATCCAGGTCTAACAAGTAACTCATCTGTAATTTTAGGTTACAGCTCTGCATTTTAGATTCATTCATTATGTTTACTATCAGATTATATTTTATTTAGCATTGCAGTATACTGTTGGGTATTATTGTCTTGTTTCATGTTTAGTAATGTAAGTTAATCTATTATTGTCACTTATGGGACAATGATATATATATATATATATATATATATATATATATATATATATATATATATAAATAAATTTTGCCAGCAAGTGTATGTATATCCTAGAAAAAGACAGACAGAGAGAGAGAGAGAGAGAGAGAGAGAGAGAGAGAGAGAGAGAGAAAGCACACTCCCATGGGGCATGGTGACACAACAATCCTTTTTCTTTCAGTTCTCCTTTTGGGATTTTGGGCATGCATACACAAGCACCCTGTGTGTTTTTAAAGCCACTGAGTCTGGGACTTGAATCATGTAGTTAACCATGAGGGACCCAGCTGCCTTAACCAATAGGCCATGGGCTAGCCCCTTATATATACTTTTTAATTTTCGTTGTATTGATTTTATTATGGCAGAGGGAATGTGCACTTGAGAGAAAGTATCCTTGGTGGGGTGTGGTCATAGTCCAATCCTTTTCCCTCCATTTGCCATCCTCTGGGCAAGCCCACATGTATACCTGGCCTGGTTTTCAAGATGCTGGGGCCAAGATCTGTACCAGGTTGGCCACGTAGGACACAGCACCCTCTGCACAGAGCCTACTGACCATGCTATCAGGTGAACCTCTATTTATTTTTTAAATTTCCTAATATGATTAGGAGAAAAAAGCCACAGAGTAAAATCTCAGCACATTTTTGATTACTGTCCTGCAGAAAATGTAGTGAATATAAAAATTTTCTTGCTGAGCTATATAGTTATAGATTACATTTCTATTTATGAGAATTTGAGATTTGCAACACTTAAAATCTGGAAATAATTTGAGTCACCTTTTATAAATAACTTTATGTATAACTTCTTTAATATATAACTTTTCAGATGTACTTATCTTTTCTGATTGCATTTTTATTCTAATTACAGTTATTCTGAATTATATACTATAAATACTTAAATTTTTTAATTTAATTATTTTCAATCAATTTTAAAAAATAGTAAAAAAATTTAAATTTGTCCCAGTAGCCGTGGTGCAAGGGGGAAAGGGCAACTGTGTGGTGGCTGAGACCATGGACAGGTCTGGTTTTGGTTCACGGCTTGACGTAAACAGGCCAAATTCAGAGTTGTGCACCAGTGGTCCCAGCTAATTGGGAGGCTGGGGTGGGTAAACAGAGACATGGTGAGACCCTGTCAAAAAAATACCTGTCTCTCTCACTCTTTCTTTATTTTTCCTCATACTCCCTCCTTCTCATTAAAAATAAATAAATAAATAAAATAAGATGATCAATTTTACAAAAGGTTAATTTTTAAAAATGTAATAAAACTAAGCTTCCTTAGGTTTTATAAATGGTATATTTACATTCTAAATTTAAATTAACTAATGGGTCATTTGATCAGTTTTTAAATTCATTGCCATTCATTATTATTGTATATAATCTAGCCCTAAGCTTCGAAAAGTTTATGTAAAAGGCAAATTATGAAAAAAAAACTATTTACAGATTTCTAATTATTTTTGCCCCAAAATAAAGTGCTATTTTAATTTCATTGGGGAGATTTAGAATAGAAAACCTTTCTCTCAGCATCATTCTGCCAACTTCTGATGTGGCTCACCTCTTCATTTCCTTCAGATGTTGTTACTCAAATGTTGCCTGAACAGCAAAGAGGCTGCAGTTGACAAGTAACGTAACGGCAGTTCCCGCCAGCTCCACCCTTTCCCCAACTCCCTGCCCACTCTCCATGTTTCTGTTCCTCTACAGCATTCTTCACCAGCTGACCCTCTGAGTTTCCTCTGTGCTGTCAGTATGTATCTTCCCATTAAAACGTTGCCTCTCCCAGGGAGGGCATTGTTAGTTTTATTTTCCACTATATTTCAACTGCTGTGCACAGCACAGGTGCTACCTTGTATTTGAATGAATGAAATAAAAATAATTGAATATTAACACATTCTTAATATAATGGGAACAGTAAAAGTAACACTCCAGTTAAATGCATAATTTATGTAAAAATTATTAAAAATTTAGGATCAAAAGAATTAGGAAAAAGGAAAGTCAAGGCTAAATATTCATGTTCACATGCAGCTACATGGGAAAGTGAATTTTAACAGGCAATACCTTTAGCTTTGTGAACTGACACTTTTAGGACACATTTTCTGATCATCTTTTATTCTTTTATGTTAAACTTTCTAGGAACTATATTCCTGCACACATGCATATTTCTCAGAGACACTTGCAGTATGACTAAGAAAAATAAGAAATTGAACAGTATTTTATCAGAATGGGCTTGTTCCCTTTAATTTCAGGTGTGTACCTACTTGAGTGATGAAATAACGAATCAACTAATTTTTTCCATTATCATGGGGATTTAACTCCACTTAAGTTAATTTTCCAGGAAACTAATTTATTTCTTCTATTACTAAAGTTTTTTTTTTTTTTTATTTATAAAAATCTGAGTTAGAAATCACTCTAGGGGACTTCAAATAGGAGGGGACTTCAAACAGTTTGTCAAGACTTAGAGCAGGATTAGAAAGAGGTACAGTAGTAACTCTGCAAGGCTGACCCACATGAGACATTTTTGGTCCACGTCCAGAGAGGGTACTGAATACACTGGGTATGCATGTGTTCAGGATCTGGGCTTGGCTGAGGCTAGGGATAGATCACAGTGTGAAAGACCTATTAGGGGTGCCCATCTCTCTGTTTCTTCCTCTCTCCCCCTCTGGCTGTCTCACTAATGGAAGAAATTATGTTTAAAATTTAATAAAAAATGAAATTAAAATACCACTTCATTTTGGTGTAAGCAAATGAAATCTATAAATAGTTTTTTTAATAGTGTATTTTCCATGAACCTCTTGAAGACCCCAGTATATAGTGCAACTCCTTGTCTTATTGAACAGAGTTCTGAGCACATGAAAACATTTGTTGGCAATTTAAGATCACTTCTTTAAAAATTAAGTGTTGTGCCATGTTGTAATTTGAGATTGTACTTCTGGGGTCTTTGAGTCTGTCAGGTTGTTAGTTCTTTTTTTTTTTTTTTTTTTTTTTTTTTTTTTAATTTGTTCTACAAATGCTTTTGCAGTACATGCCAAAGTGCCAGGCACTGTTAATTCAGATTACCAGGGAGTATCCACTAAGCAAACTCTCAAAAATCTTATTCCCGTAGAGATTATGGAGTGGGAGACAAAGTGAACCGAACAATTGCATGAATACAAGTACGTCAGGTGGTGCTGGGAAGGAAAATAAAGCAGGAGGTGAATAAAGAGAGTGCTGGCAGAGGAATGCTTCTTAGCCAGGTGGACTTTAGCCAGGTGTCTGTAATGGTGAAAGGTGACATTGAGCAGAGACCTGGGAGTGGGGAGCTGTGAGCCTCGTAACATTTGAAATAATAATTGTGAAGGCCAACAGTAGGAGCAGACTTGCCAACACAGGAGCAGATTTGCTGTTGAAGGAAGAGGAAGTGGGCTCTGGGCTGGACAGTAGTGGACAAGGATGTGAGGTGGCCACCATAGCCCACTGGAGGTCTGTAAGCTTGTTTCCAGGTCATCCAGAGCAGAAGCAGTGGTCATGTTAAGTGCCCCAGAAACATTTCCAATTACATTTTTATTTGCCATAGGGCGCGTGCGCTTGCCAGACAGACAGAGAGAGACAGAGAGATAGAAAGCGAGAAATCACCCCCCAGGGGGAATGGCCACGCTGCAATCCCTTCTCCTCCATTCTCCTCTCGGGATCTTGGGCATGCACGCATACGCGCCCGGTGTGAGTTTAAGCCACCGGGTCCGGGACTCAAACCGCGGTCGACTACGTGGGAGTCCAGCGACATAGCCATTACGCTAACTGCTGGTCCCAAACATTTCCAATTACATTTTGAAGTGTCCGTCTGGCTGCTGTGTGCAAGACTGGAAGGAGCAAGGGGCAAGGGAAGCTGGGAGATTCTACAGCCTTTACAACAGTGAGCACTGAGGGCTGCTTGGACTAGGTCTGTAGCTATGGAAGAGGTGGTTGGAGTTGGGATATTCCAGGATGAGAAGATAGCTTTGATGTAATCTCCCAGAGAAGGAGGGAGACTGGGAGAAGAGATGTAAGTATTGGGTCCTGGGTGCTTCAGTGTCAGGGGCATTTAGATATTAGGATAAATGAAAACGACTCATCAAAGGATCAGAGGGAAGCAACTAGTGTGGGGTAAGGAACATAAACTGAATGGTGGTATAAAAGCCAAATGAAGAAAGTGTTCGAAACAGAACTGAAGGATTGCCTAGTTCCAATGATAGGACCTGATTAAGTTTTCCTATGGTAGTAGTTTTCAAGTCCGTGATTATTCTGTGCTCCCCATTAGCGATGCCTATCTCCTGTCTTCTTTGTTTTACTGTGACAAGAGCACTTAGCACGGGAGTGACCCTCTTACAAACTTGTAAGGGAGCAGTGCGGTGTCACTGTCCACGGGCACAGTGGTGAGGTCAGACCTCCATGGGGCTAGCAGTTACCATTTCTTAGTCTTCTACCTTTGGTAGGTTTCTCCTCGACTTTACTCCTCCAACCTCAATGTTTCTAATCCTTTATCCTGTCATATAAACACCTGAAAATTTCCAAAAGATGCCAGATACTGAAGCTTGTTATGTAAACAACCTCAGTTTTACTTAATGATCTTCACAGGGCAGGTCTGAGTTGAGGTCCTTCAGAATAGAGCCCTTTGTTACAGTTATGCTCAAAAATCTGAATGCTGTTGAAACTTCTCTGTGAGTTATTTTAATTAGCATAATAGAGCCTGAATACTAGTCATGTGCTAAATGTTGTTCTAAAGATTATAAAATTTGCACTGTGCTCAATAATTATTTTTTAACACACACATACAAATCATTATTTAAAGATCTTCATAGAAACTCTCTGTGTTTTTGTTTTAGAAAAATGTGATGAACCACTCGTGTCTGGACTCCCCCATGTGGCCTTTAGCAGCTCTTCGTCCATGTCTGGTAGCTACGCACCTGGCTATGCCAAGATAAACAAGCGAGGAGGTAAGGCAAAGTTTTTAAGGTAAATTTTGATTCGTTAGTCAATATGTTAAATAAGAGTATGTTCTGTGTTGACCATATTTTAACCTGTATATTATATGTTGCGTGTATGACTATATTTTATGTATATTATCACACAGCAGATACAGGTACCAATAATTATCATTGCCACTTCTGTTATAAATTAAATACCATGAACTTCACATGTAGTTACTGTGGGGAATCAGATAGCGAGATTTAGACTAAAGGTGGGATCTGGCATATCAACTAAGAGAAAGTTTGGAATTGCCTATGGTAATAAATTCAAACGTTCTAAAGATCTGAACTAAGGAAATCCTTGCTCATCTGAAACCATATAGTAAGAAGTGAGAAAGAATTGACTTGGAATGAATGAACAGTGTATGAAAAAGAGTACTTTGTATTTACTGCTTTTTTTATTGATATATACACATACTTTCTATTGAAAATGAAGGATGAAAAAAAGTCCTGTTGCAATTTTCCTCTAGTGCCCAGAAATTCTTTGTTATTAAAATTGACTGAAGGGACCAGCAGATGGTATAGTGGTTAAGGTGCTAGGATCCCAAATGGCTGACTGCAATTTGAGTCCCAGACCTGGCGACTTGAAATTCACACAGAACATGTGTGCTTGTGTGCCCAAAATCACGGTAGGAGGAGGGATTGTGGAGTGTCATTTCCCCGGGTGTGATTTCTTATTTCCCCTCTCACTGTATGTCTCTGACTCACTCCTCATTGGTGAGCACACATGCCCTATCGCCAAAACCTTAAAAAAAAAAAAAAATAACGAAACAAACAAACAAACAAACAAACCTGAGGGGAAAATAGTCAAACATTTGCAACTAAAACCTGAATTTTGAGCTTTTAAAGTCATAATACTCATTAGTAAATAGTAATTTCAAGGTTGACAGGAATTCACAGAGTAAAGGAACATTGCTAGGAGAAGAAACATAAAACTCTTCAAAGGAATACTAATACAAATAACAATGAATGGCAATTTTAAAAAGAAAAAAATAATATTTTGTTGGCTAAATATGAATCAACTGACAACAACAAGAATGTTTTATTAAGAAAAAACCCAGAATGGTATTTGCCGGAACTTGGAGTGGGAGGGGGAAGAAATGGTGAATTGTTGGTCAAAGGATAAAAGTTTTATTTAGACAACATGAATATGTTCTGGAGGCCCACTGTACAGTATGGCAACTATTGTTAATAATAATGTATACTAGAAAATTGCTGAGGGAGTAGATCTTTAAGTAGTCTTACTTAAAAAAATAACTATGTAATCATCTAAATTGAGTCTGGCTGGCTTATCCTAAATATACACTTGGTTCACCATAGAAAAGAAAGCCCACTATATAAGGTGATAAATATGTTAATTATCATAATTAATCATTTATCATGAATTAGTCAGTGTTTACACATATCAAAACATCATTTGTATACTATAAATATCTAATTTTTTATTTGTCAGTTATACTATAATAAAGCTAAGAAAAATAGGAAATATTAAATCATAAAACAATCTTAAACTACAACCAATTAACGTAATACAAAAATAAAAGTGAACGAACATGGGAGGAAGAAGGAAGGAAAGAACAAAGGAAGGGGGGGACCATAAAGTTAATAAAAGGTACAGAGCCCACCTTCAGGGATGCAGCAGGACTGTAGGATTCTGCAATGCTGGAAGTCATATGGAAGGTCAGGGTTTTGTTCCTGGGTCAGCTTGTTCACACTGGGCACATGTGCACATACCTGTGACATGGGTTGGCTGGAAAGACTGCAGAAAATATTGCTTCTTGAGACTGTTGAGGGTATTTCTCTCTCTCTCAAGTAATAAATAAGTAAACATAAAAAAAAAAAAAGAAAAAACTCAGTAAAAGCTACAACAATGTACATAGAATAATATATACAGAGATTTACAGAAGTATGAAGAGGCTTTAATAAATAAAAAGATTTGGTGAAAGACAAAGATATACAAACATAGAAGGCTATAAATAGCAAAACTACAGTTTGGATTTAATAGTGGTATCAATTAAGTCATCTTTTCTTAACCTAATATTCATCAGGCTGGGCATGACAGAGTTGGTGAGTTACTGTAAGCTATAAATTTTTTTTGCCTAAAACCGTTAAAAGACTGGAAATTTTAATTTATTCATTTTCTGTAAAAAGTCATTGGAAACAGCAAAATAAACTTGAATAAAGACAGAAAAACATGAAACAGGGAACTGGTCATATCCAAAGAATAATAATGATACAGACCTGCCCAGTACTATGAAATCTGGAACAAAATATGAAAGAGAAAAGAGAGCACATACCCCGAGATGCCAAGAGGATGCCATATGTGGATACTGAGGAACCCACAGCAACCTTAAGAGAGGAAGCAGATCCAGGGTATTTAGACAAATGCAGTGGTGTCAAGGGGCCAGCACTTCCGGGAAACAAATGATGCAATCCAGGGACAGTGAGGTGAATGAAGAGGAATGACAAAGACACCATGGGCATGTCGCTGGTACAGAGCGATGAATCCATTTCAATGTAAGAGCATCACTAAACAATCTAGGAATGAGAGTTAGTGATCAGTATGCAAATTCTATAAACAAACATAAGCAGGTAATCATATCAAATTATGGGACTTAAATGGATGTGTGCTTTTCTTTCTGTAACCTTTTAGAATAAGAGACTACTTCATGCTGAAACTTTATGTGCAAATTTATTTTGCCCTTTTTTTTTAGGAATTAAATTCTTTTCTGAAGAAGCAGTCAGTACTTTGTTGTTCTCATTCAATTCTAGTAAAGTTAAATTATTTTGTTTTATTTTCAAAGAGTGCAAGATTCTACTTTAAATTATTTAGAAATACTTATCTCTTTATCCTCTCATACATGTAAAATAACTATCTGACCTGAACTTTTCTTTAAGAATTATTTTAATTTTATTTTATTTATTCACTTATTTTATTTTAATTTGACCAGAGAGAGTGACACAGAGAGGGAGAGAGAGAAAGTGAGAAAGCAAGCCGCCAGGTCCAGAACTTGAACCATGGTCAGCCATGTGGGAGTGTCCAGCACCTTAACCACCACACCACCTGCTGGTCCTGTGACCTGAACTTCTAAAAATGTTGGGCCAGCAGGTGGCATGGTGGTTGGGGTGCCGAATTGCACATGACTGACTGTCTCTTCATTTAACAAACCTGGTGGCTTGAGAAACATGATGGCACTTGTGTGTGCATGCCCAAAATCCAGAGGAAAGAATGGAGGAGAAGGATGAAAAACTTCCAAAGTGTTAACATTTTTTTAAAAAAACCTGAATGGTGGATTTAGAGAATGTTTTAAAATTTTTATAATAATTTATTTTGTAGTTTACAGGATATACATCTATGTCTACACAGATGATGGATGGATGGATGGGTGGATGGATGGATGGATAGATAAATGGAATATGTTTCCAAAAATGTTATTTCAAAAGCAAAAATGTGTAAAACAAAAGTTATGATGTCTTAGCTGTTTGACTTGCAGTTTATCTCTCTCTTTGACTACTGATAAAATTCTTTGTCATGAAGCATCATACTGGGAGAGAAAGCATTGTCTGTCCATAGCTAAAAGCTCATACTTTGGACCATTTTATCAACCTTTGTCATATGGGAAGCTTTGGGTACTTATTTGGCTCCCACAGACCACTTTGCTTCTCAGAAGTATTATGTGTGTAATTACATATTACTGTTTCTCTCCACCCATCCCATACTCCTACCTAAGTGTTTTGGACTATGAGTCAGCTGTCTCTCTCCACCCTTCATGCTGCTTGTTCTGCCTCTGAGTGTTCAAACAAGATACTCATGTGTAGGACCAGCCTTAAGTCTAGTTGATCACCTCATTGTGGGTCATGGGAGCCAGCATCAGAGGGGAAGGTTATATCCTCACCAAGAAGAATTCAAGAGAAATGTACATATGGTTATTTTAATAAACAACAAATAATTTTATTGCTCCATAAAGTTCCTATGCAAATATTCTTGAAATAGGAGCCATATAGGATAAAATTCACACTAAGATATATAAGAGAACATCAAAATAGTCATGTAAAAATGGAATTAAAGTAAGAGATTATTTTGAAACAAAAATTTAAACTAATACATAATTTTTTCATACTACATATCTTCCATGAACTTTCTGAAGGGTCCTCATAACTGGGTAATAACCTGCATTGATAGAAAATAGATTTCCTTTTTTTAAGAGAGAATTTTGCTATAGGGTATGTGTGCTCAGCAGAGAGACAGAAAGCAAGAAATAACCTCACCAGTGGGGATGGTCACACCACAATTCCTTCTCCCTTCTCTCGAGATTTTGGGCATGAACACACACGCATCTGATGTCAATTTTAAGCCACCAGGTACGGAACTCGAATGACGGTCGACTACATGAGAATGCAGTGATATAACCATTATGCCATCTGCTGGTCCCTAGAAATTGATTTTTTAAATTATAGCACATTTACTATTCAAATACAGAAAAGAACAAATTCATTTGAGCTTCATGTTGATAAACATTGGTTTTAAGTTTTGCAATTTACTTAAATGATATTCTTCAAATGCGTTTTAGAGAGAAAGAATTTATAAATACGTATAAAAGTAGAATTTAAATGCAGATATACATTCAGATGACAGATTGTCTTACATTTATTAAATTGAGTTTAATTTCTGAGCCCCCACAATCCAAATCCATCTGCTATAACCTTGATATCAGGAACCTGTAACTGACAAAACTGGGGGAAAATGTGATGTTTAAGTATAGAAAATTCATGTGTAATGTTATCATATTTTTTGGAGTCTACTGATTTTAGATTTTTTGTTGTTGTTGCTGTTGTTGGTTGGTTTTGTTTTATTTTTATAGTAATATCTGTGCTCTAATTAATCTTGGCATTCTTAACTTATCTAGGGTCTCCCCGACTTAACGTCATCCTGAGTCGACAGCAGTTTGAAGTGTTACTCTTCCCCATGTTAGTACAGCTATTAAACCTTAGAGAGTTTTGTATGAGGCACCCATTGCCTTATATTCACATAGCATTTGGCAGATTACAAACTCTTTCCTTTGTGTTCTACATGTCCCTAGATGTTCATAATAATCTTGATAGAGTGATAAGTCAAAGACCCAAACCAGTTCTCCTGTCAAATTTTCAGAATTTTACTTCATATGGTTTGTTTGTTTGTTTCTTTTCCTTTCTTTCTGAAAGAAATCATTCTCTTTCTGCTAACAGAGTGGCAGCAGCGACCTCAAGGTCTTCTCCCTCCACTAGCTGCAGATATCTTGAGAGATCACTTGGTCTCCACTGATGCCATCAGAATCTGTTTCATCTGTTTTGTGATGTAGACTAGAGAAACCATGATGGGCCTCATGTAATCAAGGCAAACAGAAAGAAAACTGCTGTTAAAGCAGCGGACCCACACAGAAGAGGAGGGATGAAGTTGTTGGCCTCATTCCCAGTCTCCTGCAGGGCCCGCTCCCATGCGCCACGCCCTTGGCCGCACGCTTGCCGCAGTCTCTGGCATGCCTTCTCTAGTTCTGAACTCACCCCCTTTTGCCTGAGTTATTGTAATTTGAGTAAGTTTTTCTTCCCACTTAAAAAAAAGTCCTGATTAAAACAAAAACAAAGCATTTTTTTGTGGGGCCAGCCTTGTAGAGTAGCCATTAAGCTCTGTGCAGAGGAAGCTGGATCGCACATGGCCATCTTGGTTTGAGTCTAAACCCAGCAGCTTGAAATGCTAAGCACATGCACCTAAAATCCTGGGAGTTTGAAAAAACAGGAAAAATAGATTGTGGCAAGACCAGGGATCCCCTTGGGGATTCTCTCTCTTGTGTGTGCACATGTGCCCTCTGGCAAAACAAAACAAAGCAAAATAATTGTTATTGTCCCCATTTATTATAAATAATAAATACAGAAACTCAAAAATACATGAACAGAGTATTACACTTTAGATTCTGAAGTGTCGTAGCAAGGACATGGACTGGGATGTGAAGTCCTTCCTTCTGCTCAAACCCAACTTACCTCATATCTGCTGGTGTTAGAGGGAGTGATTTGAGTGCTGTATTTGAATGGACCCACAGAGATAGACCCTAACGTGCAAACTCTAAATGAAGCTACTGGTTTAAATCAAGTTTGATTTATGCTTATATAGCTTGAGAAACCCCATCATGAAATCTCAGCATTTTATAACTGATTAATATTGAATAATTTTCTTTCTTTTTACCTTCCTGCCATTTACGTAGTAGATCCTTCAATGCATGTTGCTCCCTCAGAAATGCTTTCTTTCAGGTTTTCTTCCAAATAATTCTCCCACTTGAAGAAGCTATCATCTTTTCTAGCAAACCAGAGAGCAGAGAGTTGTGGTGTTGTTTTCAAGTAATTTATCCTCTATTTTCTTCAGTAGGGAGAACAGATTGCATTTGTAGGCCACATAATTAATGATTACTTATGGGAGGAATATGTGTATAACAGACATCTGGAAAGACTGCTGGAATAGATCTCTTGATGTCCATACTTGTGTATAAAAGAGAACTACTGTCTTTACCTTTCCTCCAAAGAAACCACTGAAGTTAATAATTGCCACCAGGCCTTGCTGCTATTTGCTCCAATCATTTTCTACTTCCCATTGGCCAAGAAGGAACTTGAGTAATTAGCATGTTGCCAACCTTTTCTCTAGGTCACACTTTCATGTATGTGCATGTTGGGCTGCATCTTGCCACCTCCTAAGTTGCTCAGCAAATAATCATACCCACTCTGCCCTTGAGAGAGTTATGCCACAAGTCCTGGAAAGCAAAGACTTTCCCCTTTATTCCACGCTCAATTCCTGTCCCTTAGTTACATTTATAAAACTCCACCTTCTCCTCTACTTCCTATTCTTCTTTCCCTTTTCAGCTTTAAATATTAAAAAAAAAATCCATCACAACTAATTAAACCTAGAACTGCAGCTGATGAACTATAAACAGGGAAAGTAAGCACAATGCTTCCATAGGACATTGTTCCTCTTCATGGCAGAAATGCCACCTGCTAGTGCTCTTCTAGTGTCTCAATTTCTGGGTCTCATGCGTAGCCGACTCTTGGTAGCCAGAATCTGCAAGATTATGCGGTATTCTTAGCCTTTATTAGGTAGTTCTTCTCTTCTTATATAGTATTAAATTACTACATAGACTATAATTCCTAATTGGTAAGTATCTGTCCTGGTTTAGCAGATTTGTTCCCCTGTTTTCCCTCCTTCCCTTCTCTAACCTCTTGCACTTAGAATTTTTCCTAGTCTGCTCCTTTTCCCACTCGCTGATAAGTCATTATTATTTAAGTATGATTTCATTGTTGAGGTGTTACCTCTTTCAGGAGCACTTGGCTTTTGAGAACAGATCCTTGGGACCAGAAACATCCAAAGGACTAATTTTCTAATGTAGCCTTTCAGATTATTTGACATTCCTATTCTGTCTGTCTCTACTTCATCTTCAAATTACCACTGTGAAAACACCTGCTGGTTTTGCCTGCTCTGAGGCAGTGTTGAGCAGTGGAGAGAGAATGGCTTGTATTCACGCATAACCAGGTTCCGAACTGAATCGACCAAGGATGAGTACGGTATTAGTCAATTATTTAAACTTTCTGCATCTCGGTTTCCTGATTTCTATGGTTACTATATAATTTATCATCCAAACCAGGAACTTTTGACAGTGAAAGAGAGTGCAATTAATAATTTACACCAGGATAAGCCTGGAGATATGGTCCCCCTACTTATATTTTAAAATGGAATCAATTATATAATTTAGCAGAGCTGTTGTGCATGTTAAAGAAAATAATCTATGCAAGGTGTGTTGCATTTAAATATTAGTCTCTTTCCCATCAGTCACTCCTAACTCCTAAAGACAATGCACAAGATAGCAGAATTTTAAAGCAAGGATCGAAAGACATGCACTTGTCACTATAAAGGCAATGTCTACCTAAAAAGTTACTTCTCTAGTTAGTGTGTTTGCTAATGTGTATGTGTTTTTCTCTATCATCTTCTAAGATAAAATATGACCATAAAATTGAAAGATTAATAAAAATAACATTTTAAGTAATTTAATGGTGTTTTTACATAATCAAACTATGATACAAATTAAATGTTTCTCAGGCCTTCTCATACCAAAGCTCTTTCACTCAAATAAAAGATATTAGGTCAGTGATTTTTAAATATTATTTTGTTCATATGATCATGACATCCCTTGATTTAGACATTTTAGAATCTGTAGGTCTTACAGACATCACTATTTACTTATTAAATTTATAATTCTAAAAACAATGTAAAAATATTGGGACCAGCAGGTGGTGTAATGGCTGTCACTGGACTCCCACATAGTCGACCACGTTTCAAGTCCCAACCCAGTGGCTTGAAACTCATGCTAGGTGTGTGTGTATATGTACCCAAGATCCGAAAAGGAGAATGGAGAGAAAGGATAGTGGTGTGGCCATCTCCCTGGGGGGATGATTTCTCGCTTTCTGTCTCTCTGTCTCTCTCCATTAGGTGAGTGCACATGCCCTATAGCAAAAATATCTCTCTCTAAAAAAAAAAAAAAAAGGTAAAAACATTGTTCTGGAGATTAGAGAGAATAAAAGGTATTGCCTTTTATCTCCTCATCCCTGTAAATTTTGACTTTTTTAAAAAAGTGACATTTTAGGTAATTTCTTATAGAAGACTCACAGTCTTAATACCTTTCCAGTTGAAAGAGAGCTACCATATAACAGATATTGTAAATTTTACTTTTTTTACTTTAATTCTCAAATATAAATAAAAATTTAGAAATATGCCAGCCACATGTGCATATACCCAAGAGCCTAAAGGAAATGAGAGATGGAGGAGAGGGTATTGCAGCATGACCCTTCCCCATGGGAATTGTTTTTTTCTCTTCCTCTTCCTCCATTTTCCTGTCTCTGGAAAGTGCAAACCTTCACACATGTTCAGAGCTTTAAAACATTTCTGTGCATGTATTTGACCCTCAGAATATTTTCTGAGAGAATAAACAAATACATTGAATATTATTTATCGCATGTCTTATTCTACCAGTTTTATACTTCAAATGCTCTTTGCTTCTGTGCAGCAATGATTTGTTCAATCAAGAGTGAGTATTCACTAATATCTTTCTCATTCCAAAAAATTATATCGCAAGTTGTTTAATCACTGTTGTAGCCAATTGAGTTCAGACTATAATTGAGAATGCATAATAATAGCAAACACAATTATCATC
The DNA here is from genome assembly GCA_026018925.1 of Tupaia tana. Taxonomy (NCBI): domain Eukaryota; kingdom Metazoa; phylum Chordata; class Mammalia; order Scandentia; family Tupaiidae; genus Tupaia; species Tupaia tana. The sequence continues at coordinate 9,391,894 of JAKSZU010000003.1, read as the reverse complement.
ATTTATAAATAGAAAAAAACTAAATCTCATTTTTTTAGAATGAACAGAATATTCAGAACAATTAGAAAGTGCCCCCCTGATATCAATGTTCTCTCAGTGCTTTCAATATTGTAGAACAGGGACTATCAGGATAATGATGTTGAATTTATAAAGCATGCCCCTCTTATGTCAGGATATTTTTTTCATACACATGACCTTCAATTTGAGTATGATTTTGTGTCCCAAAACACATTATATCAGTCCTTATCCCTGGTCTGGCCCGTAAGGAATACTTTCTGTACCTGAGTTACAGCAGCGTAGGCTACCAGAAGAAATGAAGGCCAGGAATTGTTAGGGAAGCTCACATTAGCTGGTCAGGGGGTGGCACTGAACAGGACCCATTCATTAGATAAAGTTCGAGCACCAATAACTGCACATGTGGCCCAGCCTTTGTGGCACAGTCAGTAGCATACAGGACTGTGGAGCTGGAAGCCACATGCTGACTGTGGTACTGTGGTTCAGGTCCCCATCCTGGTAGGCCTGAAAATATTCTGAATATGTGTGTGCTTGTTTAGGATCTTGGCAGACTGGAGGAAAAGAAGGAGTACTGAGCCATATGGAAAGTGCTTCTCTCTCCAAAAAAAAAAAAAAAAAAGAGAGAGAGAGAGAAAGATCCATGCTTTTGGAACCATTTGCTCCTTTATTTTATTTATCAAGAGGAAAAAAAATCATACTAAGTTATTTCTAAGCGAATTGAGAGGATTTAATCGAATAATGGCTGTATTAGCAACCTGAGTAGGTCATACTTGTTAGAATGAATAGATCCTTGTCTTAATACTCTTAGTAAATTAATGACTTTTTCACACATTTTTCTATGATAAGAATTTTTAAAAAATATATAATTGCTTTCTCTTTTATAATCATGCTTTCCAAAACTAATTCTAAAATTATTGTCACTAATAACTATTCAAGGCAGTCCAGCCTTGAGTTTGTTCGCTGCCTTTTCAATACTCAGAAAATGAGCAATCAACAGTGTTTATTCATCCTGGTGCTTAAAACTTAGATATATGTTTGACGAGAATACTGCTAACCATAAACCGTGACATTTAAGACAGCCTACTTTTATTGTAGCTGTCTCTTTAACATTAAAACGTAAACACAAAATGTAGAAAGCTTTATCCCCCAGGTTTTTACCCAAAGGTCACTGTTCTTTTACATCCCTTAACTATTTTTTATTTTCTTCACAATGTAAAGAATTCACGTTGTATGATTCTATTTTGCTTTGTTTTTATTCTCAGCAGTGACTGGAATTTACTTCCTTCTTATCTGTTTTCTTTAAAATTGATGGGCAATGTCATTTATTTGGGTTGGAAGATCCTTCTCTGAATGTTGTCTCTGAATCCCACCTCACCAGACATCTGCAGTCAGAGAGACGGTTCTACTCGAGGGTGAATTATTTTGTATTAGTTTTGTGCCTAAGCGCAAGTATGGACAATAAAATAACATAATTAAGTATGTTTTGTTATTTCCTTTCATCAATTCCTGATATGTGTGTGTGTGTGTGTGTGTGTGTGTGTATACATATATATATACATACACACATACTCTGATACACACACACACACACACACACACACATATATATACACACACTGATACACACACACACACACACATGCGTCTATGCGTCTATTTGAATGGATGATTAATTGGGTTTGATATATTACTTTGGTTTTTGTCTTCAGCCCTTGGCTTAGAACACAAGATCAGCATCAGCCTTATGGGACCTACTGTTGAGGTGATGAAAAGTACTGTTGACTGCCCTACTCTTCCTCCCTCAGTATTGTAGAAAGTAAAAGTTAAATCCACATTCATCTGCTGTCTACCTGCTACCATGGTATTAAGAGAACCATAAGTAATTGCTAGAGACTTTTCTTTTTACATTTGATAAGGCCATGCATTCCCACTGGGCCAAACTGGCATCTCAGGAGGATAGTAATTAAACTTAGTCTATCAGGAGGAAGACATAGATGAACCAGAAACAGTGACCTTTCCTTTATTGTGGTAGTACTGGCAGTCCCGAACAAGTCCAAGAAAACACTTTGATAAAACCAGATGTCACCCCTGCCCCCACTCATGTATACTCCCAATGCTTCCATGCACCTTATACCCAGGCTATATTAAATTAGAAGTTCCCACTGGTCTCTAGGTTTTTTCCTCTTTTGCTAGAAGGTAGGTTCACTCACTGGAAAGAGAGAGAGAGACTATACCCTACAGGGTTTGGTCACACTACAATCTCTTCTCTATTTCTCATCCTGTCAGGATTTGGGGCACCCATGCACATCACCCTACATGTTTTTCAATCTACTGGGGATAAGATTCAAACCATGGTCAGCTCTGTGGATCTGGCCCCTTTACTACTAGGCTATAGGGCTGGCCCTGTCTCCAGATTTTTTCTTAGATAAACCATTGTTACATACAATGTCAACATGCTGAAGCTTCTCTGTCCTGTAGTGAATTCAGCAGTCACCTTCCAAAAATCATCACTGATGGCCAGATGAGGTATCTTCACCTGATTGTTTCAAAGTATTCCATGGTTTTGTTTCTCTCAGAACTCATTATAAAGTATCATATAATAGGTTTATTGGTCTGGCCCAATGCGATAGGGAGCGTGTCAGCAGAAGACAAGTCCTCTGATTCATGTATTCCCGATATCGAAGATGATGCTGGGAACAGAGATGGCACAGACCTGAAATAAACACTCGCATGTACAGGTGCTCTCATGTGATCTTTACAAGAACCCTAGGAAGAAATTGAGAAGTCACAAAACTCAATGTTATGAATAGAAAACTAAGATTCAAGAAAGTTTAGATTCTCGCCTGAGGTGGTAGCAAACAGAAACCAGGTTTAAGCATTTGAAACAAAGTCATCTAACATCAAAATCACTCTATTCTGTTCTCCACATGTCTCCCTGCCTATGCGAAGCTTTTTCTTTACAAAAAGAATGGATGATATATTTGAGTTGGTTATAGGGCATAGCTAAAATTTTCCCACTGGTGTTTTAGAAAGCAAAAAGATGCATTCGTCTTTTAATTCTGAAAAGCATATACCGACTAGACTTTCGTGCAAAATGCCACTGTGATTTCTTTGTATGATTTTTATCTTTGTCATAAACAGTCACAAATTTAAAAATACTATTTTGCATATTTACATATAATAGTGAATTTTTTATGTTTTGATTTTTTTACATTAAAGGCCTTGCAGAAATCTAGAGTCCTTCAGTCTTATTTCTAAATTCATATGATGTAAAATGATAAGCAAAGAAAACACAACTGCACTTGAAATATTATATATGTAAGAACAGCAAAGATTGGGACAGAACAATGAGACCAGAATTTTGTCTCCAAGAACAGAATTGAAATAAGAAGAAAATCTACTTAGGTGCAGCACCAATATGGTAGAATCTGAAAGAAGTGACATTTTTGTAAAGTCACTGACACTCTTAATATTCAAAACACACATGGAGAAAAAGCAGTAAGTCAGTGCAAAATAAAAGGAAATGAATAACAGGAATAAAACTCAACCACGAAATAGGAAGTGTCTGTGATCTGCTAGATATGCCATAAACGGGATGTATGTGTGGTGCAAGATGGGAATAATGCGGCATCAATAACAGCAGCATCGCACTGCGTGATCATTATCCGTCACTGAATGCCTTCTTCCATTCCAAATAATGGAGGTGGCATTCTGGCATTTTTACCTTCCATTTTGTTATCGTTTAGCAGAATGCCTGTACTTTCTGAGAAACTGTAGAGACTCCCAAGGGAAATGATTGTCTTTATTTATTTTTCTCTAGACTTCTTTATATCAGATATTGGATAAAATAAAGAACAATTGACCAATTTTTTTAAAGTTATTTATTTATTTTGAGGGGGAGAGTGAGAGACAGGTGCCTCTGACAGGGTCTTGCCAAGCTCTCCGCAGCTTCCTAGTCAGTCAGGTTCGTAGGTGTGTGTAGGTATCCCCAGCATGTTTGGGTCAACCTGGGATCGGAACCTCGACCTCTCATGTGGCTCCAGTGTACCCTGTGGCATGCTGCCACCTGAGTCACTGTAGCTGGGACTGGCCAGTAAAATTTAAGACTTAATCATTGATCATAGAAAACAGTTTTTTAAGAAAAAAATTTAGGGAAATTCAAATGCTTTTGGTTTTTCAATTAAACTTGTATTTTATTTTCTACAGTAAAAAAGAGAAATATCAAAGTAAATATATGTATTTTGAATGACAAGCACTATTTATTGGTTTGATACCCGAAGGAATAGCACTGACTGGCATCAGGCATGAGGACAAGAGAGGCTGTGTCACTTGTAACCAGCCTAAACTCCTCCCCAGGTCTGAGCTTCAGGCTCAAACAGCAGCCAACCTGACTAGGGAGGAAACATTCAAGCAGCCCAGTTTTAGGGATGTTCCCTAGATATGACCAAATGAGCCAGTTCTGGCAAAAATACTGTCTCATCTTTGCAATCTGTTAGTGATTTCTTTTTTTTTTTTTTTTGCCTTTTTTTTGAGAGGTTTTTGCTATAGGGCGCATGCGCTCGCCAGACAGAGACAGAGAGACAGAAAGCGAGAAATCACCCCCCCCCCCCCGGGGGGATGGCCATGCTGCAATCCCTTCTCCTCCATTCTCCACTTGGGATCTTGGGCACGCACGCACACGCACCCGGCATGAGTTTTAAGCCACTGGGTCTGGGATGCGAACCGTGGTCGACTACATGGGAGTCCAGTGACGTAGCCATTACGCTAACTGCTGGTCCTTCTGTTGGTGATTTCTATCCATGAGTCTAGAGATAGGCTCAGGGGGCCTCAGTCTTCAGTCTGCATTGTGTGGTTTCTTTTGAGCAGGATGAGCGGAGAGACCCAGAGATGCCAGCCAGGACTCCTTGCTCCCTACTAGCAGTCCTGAGTGAGAGGACCCAGAGCAGTGAAGGCAGCTGTCGAGGGCTGAGGCAGAGAGAATGCTGGTGTTTTGTTTTTGTATCATATTAATTTATTGTAAGCTCTTTGAAATTTTTCTTCCTACTGATATGACATACATTTGAAAATAGTTCTCTTTGGCAATTGATCAATAATAAGGCAAGGATTCACTAAGGAATGAAAAACAGATGAGATGTTTTGTTAACAGCCTGAAACATGTTAATCAGTGTCTGGAATGCCAACAATTTAAATTCAAATAGATTTCTCACTGAGACTAAAATCTAAAACCCTAAGATTCCATTTTTTGTTTATTAGATTAATCTAGATTTAAGATTCCTTTGTTCTCAACTCATGGGAATCTTTCTCTACCATTTTTTTCTCTTTGTTTGGCTGGCTTAGCTGGAATAGAAAAAGGTGAGATTGATTCCTTCAGAAGCACCGAAGTGTTATCAGTGCTACTTCATACTCAACAGTGGGAATAACAGAAGGCAGAAATGGGGAAATAAAAATCCTTTGCTGAATGAGAATTCCACATCTCACTGCAGTATGGAATAGTACAGTTATTCATATTTCAGGCACCTCAATTAGACATTCATTATTCATAAACACTTATATAACTCTGAGTTATTCAGGCTGGGAGAGAACATTAGCAATCTTTCTTTTTCTTTATTACTGAAACATCTTTGTTGTGTCTAAAAGTAGGAGCAACAACTAAAAAAAATTAAAAAACCTTGCCTGCCTCATGAAAATTGAAACTTGACATTACATTCAAGGTGAACTAGACTGACCTAGGGCATTTGTTTGTGTCTTATCAAAGAGGCAATGTCAACAGATGCACAGGGTCAGTTTTCTGAGTGGTAACATGCACTACTTCGCTCCCTTCCGCATGGTCGTCTCAAACAATTCTAACGTCAAGACACTGCATGGTTGTCTCAAATAGTTCTAACGTCAAGACCTGGAAAGGCCTAGTAGAAAAGACTGTCCAAATAGGACTTGAAATGTTGCTCAGATTAGAGGGAATGAAAGCCTAGTCATTCAATAAACGTACACGGAGCCGAGTATGCACCACCGCTAAAATCTTCTTTGCATGTACAATTAGAATATCTGAAGAGCTGACAAGGGAACTTTGTAGAAACTCTGAAATAAGGTCATCATTATAAGAGAGGCATTATTTGCCTGTAGCACCTTGGTGCCCCAAACTTGAGGAAGGTTCAAGTGGCATGTAACTATTAATGAGAAGGGGATAGGTACTTGTCTTACTTGATGAAGAGAATTATTAATTTTGGGAGGGGGCATAAATCATTTAGCAAGTATGTATTTACTGTCTACTTTGTGCCCAGCACACATTATAGTCCATGTCAGCATTGTCCAATAAAATATACGGTAAGCCATATATATATAATTTCAAATTATTCAATACCTTATAAAAGAGATAAAAATAAGCAAAATACATTTTAGTTTTTTTTAACCTAATATATCAAAATATTGTTGGGCGCATGTGTGTGCGTGCCCAAGATCCTGAGAGGAGAGTGGGAGAGAAGGGATCACAGTGTGGCCATCCCCCCCCCCGGGGCGGGGGTGATTTCTCACTGTCTGTCTGTCTTTCTGGCGAGCGCACGTGACCTATAGCAAAAACTTCACACACACACAAAAAAAAAGGGACCAGCAGTTGGCGTAATATATCCACATATTGTCATTTCAATATATAGCCAATATAGAAAGTATCAATTTAATGTTTAGCATTTCTCATACTAAATTTCAAAAATTTGGTGTGTATTTTATATGTATAGTACATCTTCATTTAGAAGCTAAATTTTCATCAATAACATATAAACTATATATTTCAGAATATTTATAGATAGAAAAAGAGACTCTAGACTCCCATAGAAAAAATGCTCCCCCAAATACTTAAAATACTCTCCAATAACTGAATTAATTATTTTTTTAAAAGAAATAAAATATTGGGTTGTCGGAAAAGTCATGATGTATATTTTTTTTCTTCTATGCAAAAATGCATCAAGACTTTTCAGACAACCCAATAGTTTAAAGTATTTAGACTAAATCAAGAACTAGGCAGCAGATGGCATAATGATTACATCACTGGACTCCTACTTGGCTGACTGCAGTTTGAGTCCAGACCCAGTGGCTTCAAACTCACGCCAGGCATGCGTGCATGGGTGCCCAAGATCCCAGGAGGAGACTGGAGGAAAAGGGATTGCAGCGTGGCCATCCCCCCTGGGTTGTGATTTCTGTCTTTCTGTCTCCCTGTCTCTCCAGAGAGCTCATGTGCCCTAGAGCAAAAATCTCTCTCAAAGAAAGAACTTAATTCCTCAGCTTCCCAGACATGTGGTGGTGTCTCTAGCCACATGCAGAGTGCTCAGTGGCTGTCAGAATTGGTCAGCCTATGTCCATGTGAGTGGTGATTCTGGGAATTTATAGTGCTTAAGCACAAGTCTAGCATCAGTCTTCAATGGAGAATGAGAATTCCATTATAGTCAGATGGTGCCAAAATAGCTGCTGGTGTTGGGGAGAAGGAGCTAGGATTCTTCATTTTGTGTAGCTGAAAGCAACTCTTCTGATGGGATCAGCATGATTCATAGTGCTAGCTAGACTGGATAGACTTTTCCTGAGCTTCACCTTAGCAGTAGAAACTGGGATCGAATACTTTGGCAGGGCATAAATCCTATGTAGAGATGATTTTTCATTCACATATCTGGATATTATGTGTAACCTCTTGGTTTGTACCACAGTAAAAAGGTCTGTCCAAATCATTGCATATGCATAATTTCTATTAAATTTACAGGGATTGATGATTAAAAGGTGACAGGAGGACATTATTTAATGATTACAGAAGAATGCATTCTTTTGCAAGAATAATGTACCTCATTAAAAATAAAAATCTTTCAATTATTTCTCTACTGAAAAGTATCAGCCTTATAAATAACATGACCCTTGAAGACATCAGTTGTGATTTAATGTCCCAAAACTGGACCTTAAAGAATCAATAGTCAGAGAGTAGACAATTTTGGAGAGGTAGAAACTGATAGAAAAATAATTTTTCTAAATGTCAGTTATATATATTGGAGCCAGGAATAAAACTGAGGTCTACCCAACTTGGTATTTTTCCACAGTGAGATGCTATCTACAGTATGGAATGCCATGATAATCCGTAGGTACCATGATGTATTATATCAATTATTCATTCAGGAAAAAATAAAGGACATCAAAGAAGCAAAAATCTATTCCAAATATCATTTCCACATGCATAAAACAAAAAGGGATTTGATCTTTGAAAATCCTTATTTGACAAATTTAATGGTGTGCCTTTTTAAAACTGTATCAATTATGTAATGTCTTATATATTCATCAGGCTCTTCTCTAAAATGCAGCAACTCTGAACATGACCTCCAGCCTTATATGCTATATGCAGAGTAGTCAGAGAAAGTAGAAAGCAAGGACATTCATTACCTTTGAGGAGTTTTCAGTGAAAATTTTAAAGAAAAAATGCTAATCACTGGCACAATGTAAGTATATGAATATAACTTTTAGATTTCCCTAAAATCTAAATGTTGATTATAAAACATACATTCTCATGATAAAGTATATTATCTTATATCAGTAACTTATTGAGGAATTAAAATATAATTAATAAATATTGAAAAATGATGTGCAATTATACCGATGATTCTTTGGTGACAGTTTTAAATAGTTTTATTTAAAGACATTGCATTTCCACTTACAATACAGTGCTTATAAAGTGCAGTGTTATTTTTCCCTGTGCACATGTTCCGTATTCAAGTATTGAGAATGCGTAGTAATTTATTAAAGCAGCTGAACTTTAAAACTGCCACAGAATTCGCTACAAATTGGGGTCCTTCAATGTTTTACTGCATGGAACAATGCTATGTAATCTACGCTTCAGTAGGCTTAATCCACCTCTTCAGTGGTGGGTCCTGAAGAAGCACCACTGGATGGAGGAGCATCCTCACGGAAAGCCCCCAAGCAAACCCCCGGGCTTTCCCCCCGGCATGCCTCTTGCACTGTGGTATAGCTTGATGATGATGGGGTAACAGACTTTCTCCAGCTCCTTCTGCTGATGCTCGAACTCTTCCTTCTCTGTAGTTTGGTTCTTATCAAGCCAGTTGATGATTTCATTACACTTGTCAAAAATCTTCTCTTTATCCTCACCATTGATCTTGCCTTGAAGTTTCTCATCTTCCACCATTGCTTTGATGTTGAATGCATAAGATTCTAGTGAATTCTTGGAAGACACCTCATCCCTCTGCTTCTCATCTTCAGCCTTGTACTTCTCAGCCTCCTGGGAATGTCCATGCGCTCCATGTCCTCCTTGATCAAATGACCCTTATCGTTAGTGACAGTAATCTTGTTCTCTTTTCTTGTACTCTTATCCACAGCAGAGACATTCAGGAAGCCATTGACATTGATACCAAAAATGACTTCAATCTGAGGAACACCACAGGGTACAGGAGGTATGCCTGTGAGTTAAACTGGACCAGCAGGTTGTTATCCTTAGTCACGCTCCATGGTCATAGCACGTTCCCCTTCATAAACCTGTATGAGCACACCAGGCTGGTTATCGGAGTAGGTACTGAAGGTCTGTATCTTGCTCAGAATGGTGGCATTACATTCATTGAGGCCAGTCATGACGCCACCAGCAGTTTCAATGCCAAGAGAAAGAGGAGTGACATTCAAGAGCAGCAAATCCTGAACATCTTTAGATTTGTCTCCTGATAAAATACTGATGATATTTTAAAAATGTCAGTTTTGGGGCCAGCAGGTGGTATAGTAGTTGAGGTACTGTATACCACGTGCCCAGCTGTGCGGTTCAAAGTCTGGACTCTGAGCGGGGTGCATGTAAGTACGTGCCCAAAATCCTCAGAGGAGAATGGAAGAGAAGGGATTGCAGAGTGGTCATATCCCCTGGTGAGTAATTTCTCACTTTCCTTTTCTCTGTCTCTGTTCTCTGTCTCTCTCTTGAGAGCACATATGTCCTAAGGCAAAAAAAAAAAATAAAAATAAATAAAAAACAAGAAGAACTCCATTCTGTGCATTAGTGCATTAACAGTTTGCTGACACTGTGCTAGTCAATGGCTCTTTTTTTGGTTCTGACTTAGTGTTTTCCACAATGCAACATTCAGGCACAAAACATTAAAAATACAATATGTCTCAATGCTAAGATGAGGATTCATGTGAAAATGAGTGTTCCTAGGGAAAACTAACGAGAGAGTGAGAAGCAGAATGGCAAAGTGAAATCAGTGTGCAGTCTGCAGACGAATTTTTCCAGAGGATGTAATCTTGGCTCACATCTCACTGGGACGCTCTGAAGACACATCACATTTCAGAGCTCCCTTCCATGGGGGGCTGGTAGCTAGAGTATTTCCACTCCTGCATTTTTCAGTCATTGGTTAATTTACCCAATTTCCCAACTCTGCCTGTGTTCAGGCAAGGTGGGTTCTGGAAGCCTGAGGTCCGAAGACAAAAAGATCCTTCTGCTGGCTGTTACCTGATGAAGCTGATTTGTCTATGCTATATCTCCAGCAATTCTGATGATAGGAAGATACTCTGTCTCTTTCTCTCTCTTTTGGGTGAGCAAACGTGCCCTATAGCAAAATCCTCTCAAAAAAAAAAAAAAAAAAAAAAAAAAAAAAAAAAATAGGGGTTACTCCTAAATTGTAGGGAAGGAGATGTTGCTCAAGAAGCATGCTGGAAATTTCAAAGGTGCTGATAATATTGTAGCTCTTAAATTGGTCATATATTTTATTTTGTTACTATTACTCAAAAATCATTAAAATCTACAAAGAAAAACTAATCTAGCCAAAGAAAGTGAGAGAGAATGAGTTGAGGGTTCTCTTTGGTTTACTCATTTATTACAGTCAATCAGTGAATGTTTGAATCCTGAGTAGGAGCAAGGCATTACTGCTATAGTTGGGATATGAAGATGAATAAGAACTAGTTTCGGAGAGAGTTCTGTAATTTAAAAAGCAGGCAGTTTAGAGGGTATTCCAGGACTTGACAGGTTAGAAAAACAGCTTGGGCACTTATAATCTGAATGACCTTAAGAGAGTTAGTTAATTTCATTTAACCGCATCAGAAAAATGGAGATGGGAATGCTGACAACTTCATTCATTTGTGAGGAGTTAGTACATATAACATGCTTTTAGCAGATCCCAGAAGCATGTGCTCATTAAACAAATATTTTTTTAACTCTATGTGAGTTTAATTGAAGTGAAAAAGGGTGGTTCCATTTCGTTTTTGAGAAAAGACTTAATTGGGTCAGCCCTGCAACTTAGTAGTTAAGGGAACTAGATCCCATGTGACTGATAAATTCTTCACTTGGTTAATTTGGAAAATATGCCAGGGGCATGTGCAGGCATTCCCATGGTCCTAACGTAATAGAGAAATGGAGAAGTGATTGTGGTATGACCACAACCCTTTATGGGTGCTTTCTGCCTCTCCCACTTCTCTCTGTCTCTCCCTGGTGAATGCATGCAACCTCTGGCAATTATAAGAAAATAGAAAAAAAATTGGAATTATTGATGAACACAAGATGAAAAAAGACACTTTGGCAGAAAAATTAACATGTGCAAAAACATGGAATTCTAAAAGAACAAAAGATATTCAAGAATGTTTGGAAAGACATGAGGTTGTCTCAAAATTTTGGATTTTTGTCCTGGAGTTATTTGTGATGCACATGACATTTTAAACATGGAAATAACATTAATCAAATTATGTAGGCTATAACTAGTATGTCTATGGATGTTGAACTGAACTAGGATGAAGTGTTGACAGAAGACCACTTACCAGCTATTTCAATTGAGAAATATTGATGGATTTATACAAAGCAGTGAATGAGGAAAGAAGGCAGATAGTGAATTAATGTGTCTGCAAATTTAACTATAACGGGACCAGCAGATGCCATAGTGGTTATATCACTGAATCCGTACATGACTTACTGTAGTCTGAGTCCTGGACTTGGTGGCTTGAAACACATGGTAAGTGCGCATGTGTGCGTATGTGTATGTGTGTGTGTGCACATGCATGCATGCCCAAGATCCCAGGAGGAGATGGAGGAGAAGGGATTGTGGCATGGCCATCTCCCTGGGGATTGACTTCCCACTTTTCCTCTCACTGTCTCTCTCTCTCTCTCTGGCAAGTGCATGCACTTGAAGGCAGAAACCTCAAAGAAAAAAAATTAACTGTATTCAAAACTGATTGGCTTCAGATATAGAAAGAGGAGGCTAAACTATACTACAGAACAAGCTACAATACATTCCAAATTCCAGCAATTTGTATGAAGGAAGATACTCTGAGTAGAAATGAATGGGTAGGCTGCAGCACTCAAAATGTACCTATATATTTATTGCCATTAGTCAATTCCCTTTTACATAATTGTTATTAAAACAAACTCTCTAAAAATATTTTCAGAATACTTATGTGTACATTTATTATGTGATTTATCACAAATGTAAATATTTTTATTAATTTTGTCCTAACCATTGTTGCCATATAAAAGCAGTTAATATGATAATTAAATTTATTTTGATTTCAGACAGTGTCTGAAATAGAAAAAATCTGACATAATAAATAATTCTATAAGGTGCAATTATGGTATGAAATATTTCTGGTTAAAGTCCAGTATAATTCATAAAATAAATGTGATTTATATTGTATAGACAGATACTATTGGTGCTGGTTTAGGATCATGAACAAAACAGATAGTTATTATCCTTATGGATATTCCTTTTAAAAAACAATTGATCATTTTTATTCTCATGGAAATTCCTTTCACAAAGCAAATTCCTTTCACAAAGCAAAAATTTTCTAAAGTCTCAAGCTCAGCTGGTAGTTTCAGAAGGCCCACTAACCCATTCTAGACATGTTCTCATATTTGTTTGGCTGTAAAAAATCTTGTTAGATCTATTCTTCTATGTTGCTTTAAATGGCGAAGAAAGCCTCTGAGATTTGGCCTTCTTTCCTTGACCAGGACATGGGCTCCCCTAGCATTGCCATCAGACCTGTGGTAGTCCATATCATATTGACAGATTGTTGGTTGCTTCCCTATTGATGTCATTCCCTAGGTAGTATCCCCTTCAGAACACTACTGTGTCAGGTTTTTATTTCTATGCACAGCATCTTACGTCATCCCCAGGATAGAATAAGCTTCTAATAAATGTTTGTTGCCTAAAAGAGAGTTTATCTCTGTAGGTTCTTTGTGCATGTTTGAGCTGAGTATCTTGTGATTTATTATGTTATTATTTATGGCTACATGCACATTAAAACACATATATTTTCCAAGAACTGAATGACATTTTGATTGTTCATTTTCAAACATACCAGAAGACAATGCATGAAAATGCTCTGCTTGTACTTCATAATAACTAAGCAAGAGTAATCCTAACTGCAGTTGATGCCTTTGCACAAAATAATCGTCATGGTTAAGAGCCTAGAATTTTAGCCTAACTGTATCTGAATCTTTTTTTGCTATGAACAAGCTATGTAATTTTGTGCAGATTACTTAAATTTGTAAAATGAGGATAACCTTAAATAATTACATATATAAATATCTCTCTCACAAAGGTATTTTCAGCTTTGATTGGGTTAATATGTATATAAAATTTAGTGTAGTTTCTGACACATTTTAATTGCTACATATAAGTGATTACAGGCCTAAAGAAAATTTGTTAAATTTTTAAAATTATTACAATATATAATATAGTAACATACTGTATTTATGTATATGGAACCAACTCTAAGTCTTAATAATAGAGAATGCATTTGGAATTATTAATAACTAATATGGAGTATGCTTTTTAATAAGTATATATATTTTTCTCACTCTAGTTATAAACAATAGCAGCCACATTAGCTGATCAAACAGAACGGGATTTATTAAAGGATATTAGAGAGGACCAGCAGGTAGCGTAATGGCTGGGAACCAGCAGTTAGCGTAATGGCTATGTCGCTGGACTCCCACATAGTCGACCGTGGTTCACGTCCCGGACCCGGTGGCTTAAAACTCACGCTGGGTGCATGTGCGTGCGTGCCCAAGATCCCGAGAGGAGAATGGAGGAGAAGGGATTGCGGCGTGACCATCCCCCCTGGGGGGTGATTTCTCGCTTTCTGTCTCTCTGTCTCTCTCTGTCTGTCTGGCGAGCGCACGCGCCCTATAGCGAAAAAACCTCTCCAAAAAAAAAAAAAAAAAAAAAAGGATATTAGAGAGTTGCAGATACTTCTGGAGAGCCAAAGTCATACAGGAAATGCTACTAGCAAGAACTCTGCCCACATCCCCACAGGCCTCCTCAGAGAAGCCAGTACCACTGCACCAGCTGCCTCTGGTCCTGTATGCCAGGATCCCACAGCATCCTGGGCAGGCCAACTCCCTTTAACAGTGTTCTTGTCAGAAAACCATTTGGGGCCAGCCACAGTGGCACAGTGACGATGCTATGCTCCTGTGATGCTGAAGTCATTTGGTAACGTCCTGGGTTTGCGTTCCAAGGTCTCTCTGTGCATGCCAGGCAAGCGCACACCTGCCCATAATCCTGGCCTGCTAAAGTTAGGGCATTGTGACATAAAGATTCTGTTGCGGGTGCCTTTCTCTTTCTCTTTCTCTATTTCTTTATGAAAAGAAATACAATTTTAAAAAACAATCAGTACAGAAAAAAAATCAGTTCAGCGTATCAACTACCTTTTCCCAACCTTCTCTTTGGAACCAAAGTCTTGCATTTGTCTTGTGTTAAATTATTATGGTCGTAATTTAAATCCCATGTCTCTACTAGCAGCAAAGAAGCTGAGAAGATGAACTTTAGAAATTCCTCAAATACTCAGGTTGGTTGAAGTTTCTGCCCAGCTGTAAAGATGTCCTCAGGTACACTGAGTTAAGGAGGTGAGCACTCATCAGTCGCTCCAAATAAGAATTCTCGGGGGCATATTTAATTGACAGAGAAGATCAGTATCAGTTGTGAAATTCAATGAACATTTTTGAAGCAGGCCAGCTTAAGGTTTGGCAGGACTGCAGCCATTTTAAAGAAAGGCCTCTAATGAGAACCATCTGACCAAGTGCTGAGTCATAGGGAGATCTGTTTGAGGAATGGTCAGTTGAGAAACCAAAAATGGGTATTTGAAGTAAAACAGGAATCAGGGTAATTACACAGGGGAAAGCAATGGACTCTGATTGATTCATGAGGAATGATTTGCACTTGCTCATATCTATAATTATCGAGACTATATTGAGTTTCTCGAAACAGTTTGATGCTGCTTCCTGGTCATTTTCCGTAACTAGTTACAGATTTTAAACTCCCTTCCTCTTCAGCCTCTGCCTCTCATTTCATTGACTGTGAGAAGAAGCAGCCTGGTAACATTCTCATAAGCATTTAAACTGCTTGACTATATTTGATATTTCAAAAACATTGAACAAGTTTTATTAGATACTCCCTCCTGTAGGAATTACTAAGGACTACATAGACCGGTAAGTCACCCTTCTATGAATTTCACAGTGAGGCTTGGTGCCGAGGGTAGAGGGTATTTATGTCACATGGATGTATGAGCACTATGGATAAAGTGTCCTGGGACGGCATTGAAGGAAACTCCTGCTTTAGGGAAAAACAAGGAGGTACTGCATTTATTTGCTCATTGAGCAAATATTTGCTGAGGGCCTTTGGTTTGGGCAATGAAGATACAAAGTTAAATAATACATGTTTCATGGAAATATTGAATTTTCTCCTGACACTGAAGGATTTACTCATAAAAAAGGTTTTAATTTTCAAGAAATATACATATAGGACTAAACACAGTGTTTTTAGGGGAAAAAATGAAAAAAACTGACTGAAAGGCACTCACATTCAGAAGTATGAGGCAATGGTGGTGAATGCTGTAACAAAAAACTGCAGTTTGACATTCAATTTGTTATTTTTGTGTTGTTTTACCAGAAAAAAAACTGATGTGCTTAAAGCAGGTGTTCAGACATTACCATAGGAATTGTGTATATATTGAAGGTGGTGACACATGCTGCAGAACCACTCCATGAGCCCAAACACTGGGCCAGATGGGTCCGAACAAATAATGGAAAGAGAACAGGTTTGGAAAGCTAGATGCAGATGATGTCAGTTCTCTGGTTCTTGGTGACTAGTTAGATGTGGGGAGGAAGACAGATGTGAGTGTCATGATGTGCTAGTAGGATAGTAGTATCATTCATTTCTAATGGGAGACACATCTTGGAGGAAAGATAATTAGCTTAGATTAAATGTGCTATGTGTAATGTATTAGTTTTCCATTGCTGCATAACAAATTACTATAAACATAGGGGCTTAAAACAACACCCATTTATTAGATCACAGTTTTACACATCAGAAGTCTGGTGGACTGGACGTGTTCTCTGTTTTAGGGACCACAAGGTAAAAGAAAGTGAGTACGATGGCTAGAGCAAGTTGTCTGGAAGTTCTAAGAAGAATCAGCATCTGAGCCTGTTCAGATTGTTGACAGGTCTATTTCTTGCAGTTGTCAATAGGACCGAGGTCCCTGTGTTGGTTTTGTTTTTAAGTAGCAGAGAACCTCCTTCACATCAAATCACTCACCTTTGAGTATCTGACTTCTGCCAGTTTGAGAAAACTCTGCTTGTTTGATTAGATTATGCCCTTGTGAATAATCTCCCTATTACAATGTCAATGTGTTGGTGGACTCAGACAAACAGAAAGGAGCTTGAAGTGCACTTTGGAGCTTAGAAGAGAGTGACATAGAGATACAGAATTAAGAGTTATAATCATAGAAATGAAATAAAGAGAAGTGACTGATATAATCAAGGAAGATTCTCTACATTGAGAAGAGAAAGGGAGATGATGTGAGATCCTGCAGGTGGAAAAAAAAAATCTTAATGAAAATATCTGAATTTCATTCATGCAAGTAAATGCCAGGGGTTGAGATGTGGAGACAGTTTTGGTATAACTGAAGAGGTCATGATACTCAAAGTAGCATGAATGTGAATGCTGAAAACACCTCATGGATATGGGAAAAGACAAAGAATCGTATGCCTGGGACCTTTATTTATCCACTTAGTTGATAGTTTCTGTATCTCCCCTTGTGCAAGTCATTGAATTCGAGAAAAGGGGAATTTTTTCTAAGTTGGGAAGAGAAAGAGTTGGCCAAAAGCCCAATGCCATCAATTTAGGAGAGGTTAATGAGATATTGCAGTGGGGGGAAGGAGTAAGGTGACTGCCGCTGCTTTCCAGCTTAACAGAAGTAATAGGAACCTCTATCTGAGAGACTTGCAAAGAACACGCCATTGAGGACAAGTTCACTGCAGTTAAATGAGAGGATAGGAAGTGCACAGGATAAAAATGTGGAGCATGTGGAAGGTACGCTTGTAAGAACATGGAAAGATCTCTGAAGGTAAGAGAGACCCTTATCGTGCATAATCTGTTTTGCACAGCTCTGTCTTGGATCTTAGACCAGTCAAAGGCAGCCAGGGGGCATTGTTATCTCGGACTCAGTGGCACATCATTATCCCTCAACAAATTTTAATTAAATAATATAAAGCAGGTAACAGAAAGGTGGACAATGTGGAGGGAGGAAATCAAGGGGGAAATTCATTTTGCGTGCTGTAAAGATATACAGTAATTAAAATAATAATAATAATAAAAGAAAAGGAGGTTGTCTGTGCCTGCAAGAGGAGTGACCAAGGCGGGGATTGTCCTAGCAGGCGTATGGTAGATTACACTTCCTAGAAATATAGGTGCATATAATTTTAAAGATATAATCATGAAATATTAAAAGAATTGTAAAAGTGGCAGTGAATTATTTAGAAACAGTGTCCCTGCATACATGATACAATATTCAAGCGGGTGTTAAAATGTATGCTCCAAGGAAGGCCTTGGTATAGTTTTATGTGAGCTGCATATTTTCAAATAATGCTGGCATACATTTTAGAGCTTTTTGAATTCCTTCTTCCTGTTTCCCTGTCTCCTTGTAGACCTCCCCATGATTTCAAAGGAGCTTCACTCCTAGAATGAGAAATAGTTGGTGGGAAAGTTTAATTCTTCCAGGCTAAGGTTTGAAATAGGGTTTTCAATTTACAGATAAAAATTCTACCTTTGGACTTCAGCATTGTTCAGATAAATTCATAGAAGTAGCCTCCACCTTCTGACTGCATCTTCAGATTATATATGTTCAGGCCCAGGTTTAGAAATGGAATAGTAAGGGAAGAAGGGAGGAACGAGAGATAAGATGCCTCCCTCTTCTGCAAGAGAGATAGAGCTATCATACGATTGTTTATGTTTTAGACACAGAAAGCAGTTTAAAAACTTACTGATCCTACTTTTAGATGCTAATGATTTATTTGCTAGGAAAACAACATTTTTGCTCCAAGTTTATTCATTGTGCTCATTTGTTCAGGAAAATTTATTCTGTCCTTGAGATTTTAAATCATTTCAAGTCTACAAATATTTATTGAATGCTTTTGGCTAGTGTTTGTGGTTGGTGCTGGGAAGTTTTAACAGTAAGATACAACCCTGACCTCCGGAACTTTTAATCTACTAAAAAGAGAGAAATACATAATATGTCTTCATAAAGTTGATGGACAGTGCATATTGAAAAAACTGTGCATAGATTTCAAATTATTTTGCACCAAAGAAATTTGTACTTTAATCCCATTTTCTACTAAATTTTTATATGTACAAGACCTATTGTACATGTTTTCTTTCTGAATGGAAAAAGTAAAAAAGGCAAAAGATACCAAAAAATGCTATAAAGTTAGTCATATCATATCTTTTGCTGTATGAGGTTAGATATAAGTGTTTTAAAAATTACATACATGACAAATATCATTTAGAATCTATTCCCTGTTCAGCACATACAAAATTATATCTTACTGAAGAGTCCCACAAACACCATTTCTAGTTAAACTTAGTACATAATTTTAGGAAGAGGTTTAATGAACAAAAACCATAAATACTTGTCTGTTCTAAAGCATCCACAAAGTGTCACAATCATATAAAACTCCAGACTCAATAACAAATTCCCTTTCCCAACCCAGTCCCCGTAGTCCACCTTCCTAGTTCTGAGGAAGGTTCAGGGAAGCTTCCTTTTCATTCTTCCAGGCTTCATTGTTGCCCTCTTATTCCTCATGACTCTTCAACCCAGATCCGCCCCTGGACCTTTGATAGTACCCGCATCACCTACTGGCTTCATTTCTTTTAGTTCCATGGGGAGCAAGTAGTCAAGCAGGAGGCAGAAGTGGGGACATATGTACAATGGGCTGAGGGACATAGCCAATGGATTTGTGGAAGAAGGTGGGTTTTTTTGTTTGTTTGTTTTTTTAATTTTCTGGGTGTTCTCACTAAAGTAAAATAATAATAATAATAAAATTTAAAACAAACAAACAAACAAACATAGTATTTTAGGTTTGCAGGAAAGGACAAGAAAGATGAGCTAGTTATCAGCATCTGAAAGAGGAACAAATAGCCAAGGAGCTCTCAAGTCAGATGCAGATAGCAAGGCCCATGTTCCTTGAATTTTACACCCTCAGGATAATGGAGCATAGAGAAATAGCCATTGCAGACATAAGGCATCTATTAGACATAAGGTAGGCCTGTACAAAGTTAATAGCTAAACAAAATACAGGTTCGCTTATCATAGAGAAGTAATAGAACGCAATGGAGGGATGGAAGCAAGGAAGAAGGAGGTCCTGGGATGCATGTTTACTGGTGTAAATTGGATCATGTCTAGGACTGTATCCTCCATATCTACCATAATACTGATTTCTGGGTCAGGAAGGAAGGTTCTCTCACTTGCAGCCACAATGTAACTGGTAGGAAAAGTTGCCCAAAGCAAGTCTATTTGCTCTTACTATAAAATGTGGTGAGCAGTATTGGAAGGTTAAATGTTTATTTGAATTGTTGTGTTAGTTCCCCTACTATTAACACATATTAGCCAAGGTGTAATATTTGAGAATGAGGACAATAAAGAGCAGAAATCAATTTTTAAAAATGTAGCTAGCCAGAATAATTAAAGCTGTATGTTTTCATATTTTCAGGTTCTAATAAATCAGTAATTAAGTCACCATAGAAATTAGATAGGTCAGTGCCATTTAGCAACATGCCGTTGTGAGTTAGACAACTTTTCATTACTCCTTCCCCTACAAATGCTTGTTAAAAGCTTTAATCATTGCAGGAAAAACACTAATTATATATCCCATGCTAGCCATTACAGTAGGGTAGGGTAGGCAATAGGGTAGGGTAGGCCTCCGTGACTGCTAAGGTTCGTAAATACTTCAGTAATATATTTGGAATGAAAGTTAGGCACCATCTTCCGTGACAGGCACAAGTCTATATAGGACTTCTTTGTTTTTACCCTAATTTGTCTGCTTATCAAATATGTGTAGAGCAGGGATGAGGAACCAATAGTGATTGAAGAAGATTATGAATCAGACTCCCTGATTTATAATCTCAGCTCTGCTGTACACTGGTGTGTGACCTTGAGCAACTCAGTCATTCTCTCTGTTTAATTGTATCTGTAGGGGTAGCACAATACTAGCACTACCTCCCATAGCTGTTAAGAGAAATAAATTGAATAATATTTTTAAAGTATTAGAAACAAGACCTGGCACATGGTAGGCAATGAAGAAGTGCTCATTAAGTGAAGGAATGAATTAATGAACAAATAAATAAATGAACTTCCTCAAGTTTTAAGTAGATGCTAAAGGCTTTTCTTAACTGGTATGTTAGGCCGATTAAAATTAAGTAAACATGACATACTTATTGTAGAAAATTTTAAAATTAAATAACAAATAAAATAAAAAATAAAAATTACTCATAATCTTATAATTTGTAATCATGTATTTAGACTATTTTAGTGTATACTTTCCTATTTTTATTCCCCAAATTAGAATCTTACAATATTGCTGTATACACTCATTTGTATCATTTTCTCACTTGTAATTTTATAAACAGTGGTCCTACAGATTTAATAATACGGTTATTTTTCATACCAATTTCAGGTTATTAGAGTATGACCTATTGTTAGATATTTAGATCAGCACGATTTTTTGGCATTTAAAAGGTAATGCTAAAATACTTTTTTAATCAGAATTTTTGCTCACTTTTAGGGGGATGAGAACATCTAGAAGTGAAATTGCTGAGACAGTGACAGGGCACATGAGATGTTTGATAAGTATTGCTATAATCACATCCGTGAATGTTACACCTGTACATTGGTAGTTCAATTACTATCTCTCACAACCACCACCTAGCCAAACACAAGATCAATTTACTTAAACACCACACCTTGGAATCAGCTGAGCCCTTAGCCTCTACTCTCCCTCAATGATCGTTTCTCCTCCTTTCTATTCATCTTCTGTATCCTCCCCTTTGTCTATGTCTGTATTTTCTTCTTTTTGCTCTTTTTTTTGTTTATCAGATTCCAGTTACTGCTAAAATATGTCTTATTAATGTATGTTTTTCCCAACATTCACAGAATTTATTCTAATACCAGAAGGATGAATTGTCCCCTACCCCTTCCTTTATAATTAAGAATCTCTCAGCCTTTAAGATGGACATTCTTCACTCTGGCATACTATATTTACTGGTAGTTCTGGTGGTAGTGTACAACAAGAAATCCAAGTTTTTATTGTGAAGAAATAAGAAACATCATGGAAAATAGCAAAGTCATTAATTTGATATTGTTACTGCAGCCTACAGAGTTTGTTGCTTTTCATTGGAGACTGAGTTTATTACATAAGCAGCCTATCTTATGTGTCTTGCCATCTCCCGAGTACATTCTCTAATATAATTTATTCATTGAAGCATACGATTGTGTTTCTGCCTTAGGGCTTTATTTTCATCTCCTTAAAATATACAAAATTAAACCCCAAAGACAATAGCATTGTATGTTTCAAATAATTCTTCAGTAGATATTTGTAATTTATATTTCATGCAGTATAACAAGATCCTGTGCATTGATCGAGAGCACTGTAAAGAATGTAAACTAAATTGTAAAATGTGGCTGGAATGTATTTAGACTAAGATGATTTTATCAATCTAAACTGAAAATATGCTTCAAAAAGTCTAGGATAGCAGGTTTCTCCTATTGAGCTGATTTTGCTCACTTGTAACATTGTTATTTTATTCTAGAGGAAACATCATTTCTTTTTTTCCTTTAAAATATCCAGTTGGCAAATAAATACTTTAGCTATTCAAGATATCATATACATATTTGATACATATATATTGCATAATGGTTAGCACAAAAAATAATATATTCCACCCATGCTATAACTCAGATCACCAGAATTTGTTCATCTTGTAACTGAAAGTTTGTACCTTTTGATCAACATCTTCCCATTTTCTCCAACTCCTAGCCTCTGGCAACCACAATTCTACTCTGTTTCTATTGGTGATTTTTTTTAGGTGCCACATATAAGTGAGATCATCCAGAATTTGTCTTTTTGTGTCTGGCTTATTTCCCTTAGCAAAATGTCTTCCAGGTTAATCCAGTTGTTGGAAATTACAGGATTTTCTTTTCTTAATGGCTAATATTTCATTGAGTATATACAGTCATGCACTGTGTAACATTTCAGTCAGTGTTGAACCAAATAACAATTTGGTTTCATAAGATTATAGCATATAGCTTTCATGTGTAGTAGGCTATACCATCTAAATATGTGTAATTACAGCCTCTAATGTTCTCATGATGATAAAATTGCCTAATGAGTCATTCTTGGAACACATCCCCATTTCACAATGCTTGAGTGCATATGCTTGCGCACATGCGTGCATGCATGTATTACATTTTCTTTATCCATTCATCTTTTTGGCGAACAGTTAGGTCATTGCCATGTCTTGACTATAATGCTGCAATGGACATGGAGGTGTAAATATGTCTTTGAAATACTGACTTAATTCCTTTGGACATAAACCTAAAAACACGATTGATTCATCAGTAATATATTTTTTAATTTTTTGAGGAACTTCCATATTATATTCCATGACTGTAGCAATTTAGTCTCAACAAAAGTCCACATACTTGTCAACATTTGATATCACCTGTCTTTTTGATAATAGCCATCCTAACAGATGTGATGTGATAGTTTTGATTTCCATTTCTCTGATGATTAACGATAGATAACACTTTTTCAGATATCCATTGGTCATCTGTATGTTTTATTTTTGAAATATCTGTTTAAATATTTTGTCCCCCCCCCCCGTTTTTTCTTTATGAGAGTAGGGGAGATAAAGAAGGAAGCATTTTTTTTTCTTTTTTTGGAGAGGTTTTTGCTATAGGGCATGGGCGCTCGCCAGACAGACAGAGAGAGATGGAGAGACAGAAAGCGACAAATCACCCCCTAGGAGGGATGGCCATGCAGCAATCCCTACTCCTCCATTCTCCTCTTGGTATCTTGGGCACGCACACACACGCACCTGGCGTGAGTTTAAGCCACCGGGTCTGGGACTAGAACCGCGGTCGACTACATGAGAGTCCAGCGACATAGCCATTACGCTAACTGCTGGTCCTGAGAAGGAAGCATTTTTGATAGGGTCCTAATAGGTCATGATCCTCTGCCCTAGCATCCTAATCAGGTAGGATTACACTGTACACAGTCATGCCCAGTATGTATAGGTGGCCTGAGAACAAAACACAGACCTCCCATTAAGTCTCTGGCCTCCCAAGCAGTGGTGTAACCAAGACTGTTTTGCCCATTTTTGTAATTGATTTCTTCATATATTTTAGATGTCAACCTCTTATCAGATATATGGTTGGTAAATATTTTCTCTCATTCCATAGGTTGTCTTTTCATTTTGTTGATTGTTTCTTTTGTGTAGAAGCTTTTTAGTTTGCTGTAGTCCCAATTGTTTATTTTTTAGTTTATAGACTATGCTTTTGATGTCATACCAAAAAACAAGTAAAAAAAAAAAAGTCAAGATCAACATTGAGAAGCTTTTTCCTTGTTAACTTCCAGGTGTTTTGACAGTTTGTACATAATGTTTCAGATTTTACATTTAAGTTTTTAATGCATTTGGAGTTATTTTTGTATGTGTATATGGTATAGAGAAAGAGTCCAATTTCTTTTCTTTGCATATGCATATATTCAGTTTTTCTAACACAATTTATGGGTGAGATCCCAGTCTTCTCTATCTTTTGTTTGGTTACTCAAGTTAAATAAAGGATTATCAATTTTGCTTATGAAAACCAAAATCCAGTTTCATAGATCTTTTCTATTGTCACTCCATCTTTCTAGTTTTTATATTATTCAATCATTTTTCACATACCAAGAAAAAAGTGTCTTTCCTGGGCACAACCTGATATGAATGAAAGAAATGACTAAATAATTAAAGTCAACTACACTGAGTTTGAATGATACTGATAGACTTAAGCTCAGAATTTAGGTTCTAACAAGTTTGAAATAGAAACTAGGCTCTTTCCTTAGCCATATTTACAACCTTGGAAGTATGAATAAATGTTCCAAAGCCTTAATTTATTCATCTTTAAAGGTGACATATCTACTCCTTAGTACAATGTTTTAGTATTAAGGAAATAATCTAGTTAGCTCAAGGTCAAATAGTAAATATTAAGTGAGTGGAAAAATTAAAGTGAAATTTAAATAGACATATATGGGCCTCTTGCTATGTTTACCTAAATAACAGAGGAGATCCAAAAAAGAGAATAAAAACAATAGGCCAAGTCTTTAGAGTCCATGCTAATTAAGCAGTTGGAAGGTAGCTATAGAATTTCTTCTTGTCATGATTAATAATTTTTTTCTTTTTTTCTGTCTGAGGGTGTGTGCACTCACTGGAGAGAGAAACAGAGAAAGAGTAAGGAAAGTGAGAAAACACTCCCATGGGTAATGGTCATATTGTAATTACTTCCCTTCCGTTTCTCTCCTTTTAGCATTCTGGGGATGTGTGCCCATGTGCTCATGCGTGTTCCTCAAGCTGCTGGGTCCAGGACTCAAATTGTGTGGTCAGCTATGCAGGATCTAGTCTCCTTAACTACCATGCCACAGGCTGGCTCAATAATTAGCAATTTTCTGTAAACAGTCTGTAAAATTTAGTGAAGAGTTAGGATTGCAGAAAAAAAAAACACCAAACACTCTGAAAACAAAGTCAAGTTTTAATTGGTAGCAGTGACTATGTGGGTTGATGATGAAAAGGCATGAGCTTTAATCATTCATTATCTTTAACACCCTAAATTCATATCAAAGAAGGGCGTGCGTGTGTGTGTGTGTGTGTGTAAATAGAATTAGTGTATTAGCTATGTAATGTCAGCCTCAAGACAATCTTTCAGATACTTTTGGTATCACCACACTAATTCTCCTAAGCCCTTGTTACATAAAAAATTATGATGCATCCACTTATAATTATGACATGAATGTAATGTTTCTTGAGATTTATAGCACTTATTAAAAAATAAAATAGTATGAATAATTAAAATAAATAATTTGGTTTCATGTTTTAAATAATTATTTTTTATTTTTCAGTTATTGAACATACAATTTCCAATTTATTGACCTATGATTACCCTGAAATTACAAACTACTTAAAATTAATTCATAGTAAATAAATTTAATATCCTCTGAGAGTATGGTTACAGGATGACATGCTTTTCAACACAAACTAATGCTGAATGACTCTCCTGTCTTACCTAGTTGTTAATCTGTTGACAGGATAGTGGAAAATTCACAATACCAGATTGCTTCATTGTTGAGTAATACTGATTTCAAGGATTTAGTAGAAATGTGGTAAGTTAGATACATACGTTTAGTCATACATAAATTTTAATATATTTTCAGATAAATATAAATAGTTTATACATGCAGCATAATATTAAGTATTTTAAATAGAATCGTACCTTCTACCCAATGATATATATACTTATAGCTAGGTGTTTAATCACACTTTGTGCTCTAAGTAACTATGTAATATTGTAAACTTACTAACATTTTCTTAAAGCTTTTTTATGAGAAAAAAAGAAAAGATGAAAAATTGAAATCAGAAATAATATGCCTACTAGAAATTTATTTTTAAAAATATACTCTTTTTAGAGGATTTTTTTGCCTTAAGGTGAGTGTGCTTGCCAGAGAGAGAGAAACTGAAACAGTGAGAGGAAAAGTGAGAAATTACCCCCAATAGATATGGCCATGTTGCAATCAATCTCTTTTTTTCCATTTCTCATCCTGGTTTCTTGAGCATAACCACATAGGTGCCTGGCATGAGTTTTATGTCACCGGGTTCAAAATTTGAACTGTGGGTGATCATGTGGGAGTCCAGTGACATAACCGCTATGCCATCTGCTGGCCCCCAAGAATATACCATATTGATTTAAAAATAAGCTCTTACTCTGAGGCATTTTGACATTCAATTTAAAAAAAAAATCGAATAAAAGTTTATAGCTAAATATCAGTAAGGTAGTCAAACAATTTCATTTTTATATTTCTCATTTTTTTTTACAATATACTTTTCTCATTTTCTTTCACATTCATTATTGACTTTGAAGACAATATTAGTTTTTGTACCAGATCATTCTAATACTTTTATGAATTGACAAGTCCTATACTAATGGATTGTGAGAATGATTCTTCTTTAACCCTAAATTCAAGTAATATCAGGAGACAGTGTTACTAATGATGCATGATGCTTTTATTCTTTATTTCAGTATTAAACTAGTGACACTTCATTAATTTTTAAAGAGATTTGATTTGCCTATTAAGTAGATCATAGAATCCCCTTACTTTTGGTTTCCTGAGAAGGCCAAGAGCATTTTGCATACTCCTGTCTGCATTTTTCCCCACAATGTTTCTCCATTAAACAAACTACATTTTAAAACAAATTAAGTGTTTTTACTATTTAGGAGTTTTTTGTTTCCAAAATTTCTTACAAAATATAGTTGACATGGAGAAATAAACACAGGCTTTGGCTTCAGACTTACCAGAATTCTGTTTCTTTCCCTTGCTGTTTGGCCTGGAAAAGTCACCTACATTCTCCAAGATTTCGTCTTTATCATATATGTCTTTAATGCCAGGGGTGCACGTGTGCATGACAAGGAGAAAAAGAGAGAGAGAAAGAGAGAGAAAGCAGTCCCCAGTGCCTGGTCACACTGCAGTCCTTTTTCTGCCAATTTTCCATCTTGTCAGAGTCCGGAGCACCTATTAACATGCTGGGTATGTTTTTCAAGATGTTGGGGCCAGGACTTGAACCCTGATCAGCCATGTGACATCTAGCTTTCTCTATGCCCTGCTTAATTGTTGCACAGGACTGGTCCAGCATTTTGATAAGATAAACCATGGCTTAATCTACTGTGCCAGTCCCATAGCACAGTAGATTAAGCGATGTACCTCAGGAACTGGATACTGTAATAACCAACTGCTGCTGAATCCCAGGTCTCCCGTGGCTTGGAAAACAGTATGTGTGTGTGTCCTAAATCTTGAAGGAATAGAGAAATGAAGGGAAAAGGACTGAAGCATGATCACAACCCCGCCCCCCCCCCCCCATTAAGTGGTATTTTCTCTCTCTGTCTCACTTGCAAGTGCATGTGCTCACAGGCAAAAATAAATACATATATATATATATATATATATATATATATATATATATATATATATATCAAGAAAAAAGGATTATCATCCCTAGTATTTAAAAAGCACACACAACAAAATATACACAAGATAAAATTTACATCATTTAGTAAAGACTATAAGGAGATTTTCAATTAGCACTTTTATCATTTGTATATGATTTAGCCTCACTAGCTAGCATGTAAAAAATGTAAACGCAGTGATAGACCAACTTATGTGCATCGATGTAGGTAAATTCTTTTTGCGGGGGAGAGGTTTTTTGCCTTATGGCTTGTGTGCTCACCAGAAACAGAGGTGAGAGGAATAATGACAAATCACCCCCCCAGGGGGCATGACCATGCTGCAATCCCTTCTCCATTCTCCTCCAAGGATCTTGGGCATGCAGGCACTTGCACCCACATGAGTTTCAGGTTGCTGGTCTGGAACTCAAATCATGGTCAGCCATGTGGGAGTCCAGTGATGTAGCCATTATATCATCTGCTAGTCCCCATGTAGGTAAATTTTTAAATAATAATAGAACTAGTAAAGATGTAGAATTTTATTCTCTACCAACCTGAGCCATATCATCCATAATTTTATCTTTAACAAATGTATATTCTGTTTTATATTCTTTTCTTAAATAATTTGAAAGTAGTATCTATTACAGCTCCTGTTAGGTACAAATGATACAAATATTTTATCCCAAATTTTCTACATTTTTCTTATTTATAAAAATTTAGATGTTCCTAGTTTCTATTGATTGTAGAAAATGGTACAGTTAAAAAAATTGCACATATCTTTTTCCTTCAAAGAAGGGGTAAAAACAGTGGAGCTTTTTTTATAGGATACAAGTATTCCAGCCCAGCCAGCTGGGGCTACATGGGAGGCCTGGGTTCAATTTCCAGCCCACCCTATTATAGTGGGCACAGTAGTGTGCATCTATAATTAAGCTACTATGGAGTTTTCAGCAGAAAGAGCTCAACATAGTGAGACCCAGTCTAAAAAAACCCCCATCCACACATACTATTTCAACATTGGCAAGATGGACTTAGTAGATCAAATACAAGATTATATTTTGACTATTGGAAAGAGTGTCTTGTCACATTGCTTTATGCTTAGTTGCCATAGTACTTCATACCCTGCAATTTTTTTCCTGTCTCATTTGGCATTCCTTAGACTTCCCTCACTTCTCTCGCTTTATCATCTTTTAAAATCCTACCTTTAAGCACCATTCATTTACTAATGACTTCTAAATTTGTGTCATTGTTCCTGACGTTGTTCTTAGACCCAGAGTCATGTGTACAACCAATTTGAACTGGACTTGAGTATCTAGTAGACAAATCAAATTCAGGCTCAAGCAAAATGTCTATATTATGTCCCACATTTCTTCTTCTAATAGTCTTTTCCATCTCAAGAACTGGTGCCAATATACTCTGTTGTATGTTCATCAAGTCAGACTTTCTTGGGTCCAGGTTGTTTCACAGTGGTAACACAACTGGACCCACACAGGAAGGGTCCTGGATTTGTATCCTGGGACCTCCCCAGGCATGTTGTGTACACACATGCCCCTCATCTGGTCTGGCTGACCAGAGGGTGAATTGTTGTGCAAAGACCCTGTTGTGTGAAGTTAGGAGTCTGTCTCTGTTTTTCATGGAGAAAGAAAAGATATATATTGAAAACATACAGATGTTTTACCTGATTTCTTTGTTTCTTTTACCCTTGCCATCACCAGCACTCATCTAAAATTCAACCCACCCCTATTTGGTAATTCTTTCAACTACCTGCTTCACTGTATACTTGCTCAGAACATCGTAAACCAATTCATCTTTAATTTTTTTTTCCTAATTCCTTTAGCCTCTGGATTCCCATACAAATTGTTCTTGATGGATCACTTATCATGATATTTTCTTCACAAAATAAAAAAAAGTTAACATTGTGATTTGATCAGAAGTTGCTAGATATTTAAAAAAATGCTCATGGAGAAATGCAGAACACCTCATACTTTCTAAATTAAAGGAGAACATGTACAGAATACTCAATGTTAGGTAGGTGCCCGATAGCTGGGAGCAGTGTGTTCTGTTTTGTTTTATTTTCATAGTGCTAAATTAGTTCATATAAGGCTGGTACTCAATGACAATTTGATGTATAAATATTTAATTCCTATAACAAATGTGTCTTATAAGCACCATAGTTATCACAAAGTTAACATTTTTGAGAAATTAGTTAAAAACTTCTCAGTTAGTAATTGCATATTTTAATTTCTTGCTTTGTCATTGTATGCCAGTAAGTAAATAAAAATGAGGAAAATAGACAAAATTACAGATTATCAAACTTAGATACTTGTTCCACATCGTCTTGTCCCCAGTTATGCTTATTGTATTACTTCTGCAACAATTGGGCTTTATGCATTTTCTAATGAGACCTTTTGTGTATTACATGGTTAACAAAACAGTGAGGACATTATTTATCAAAATATTTATACCAACTATGTGTCCTCTCATTGCAAGGCTCATCAAATGCTATTATGATTTATGTTTCCTTATAATTTTATCAGAAATTTGAGGTTTATAAATTGGACCTCATATTCTATCATGTCACACAAATTTATTTTTATTACTGGGTTTGGGGACTTTTTCTTTTTTAATTCTAGTCCAGTGGGCTTTCTATTATGATATATTACTTTAAGCTCAGACTGTAAATATAATTCTGTTTTGAAGAACCAAATTAGTTTTGTTGTGGTCATAAAAATATGGGAAAAATTCCCTGAATGTAGAAGATTCTATTAAAGTATACAAACAACTCCAGTCCTGTTTTATTTTGTTTTGATATGATTTTCACCTTTTTTTCCCCTCTAAATTGTCATCGTAGCCCATTGCTAAATCAACCAATTTAAGCTTCACAATGGAAAAACCTATTAAAAAAAAAGTCTTGGCAAGGAAAACTAATGGCTCTATACTTATGAACTTATATTTATAGAATTTTGTACTATCACAAGTATCTTTGCAAGGTCCATCTGTCTCCCCTCAAAGTACCTATCTGTCTATCTACCTACCTATCTATCTGAAGTTCCTACTGTTGTTTCTCTGTTTATTCAGAGCCTAATGAGATGATGCTTCTATAAATATTTTCTACTTGTATCAAAATACACCCACAGTGTTTTTAGTGAAATAGTTTTATGATGCCAAGTATACAAATGCCAAAAAACCTCCCCTCTGCTGAAAAAGATTCTATAGTTACAGTAGATACTAATTGAAAGATCTTGCTATGGGCCACTTGCCTCCTTAGGGATCACAGGAATTATAAAAAGAAATTTAGAGCCAATATAAATCCTGCTATCCAGAAACTGGGGTTAGATTTGGAATAAATATTTTGTATAGAATGTGCCGACCAAAGAGGAGGGGGTCTTTCATTACATATGAGTTATGGGAGAGATGAGAATATTTATAAAAGTCATTTGAGATAATTCTTAAAAGAATATGTTTACTATGTTTTAAATATATTGATCTTGAGAATAGTTTCCTCATTTTTTCCTTCCTAAAACAAAGAACTAAAGCAAAGAAAGTCTTTATAATATGTATTTTCAAGGATTTGAAATTACTGTAGTATGAGACTGAGTGTACAAATATGATAAGTGGGGATACAATACAATTTTCAACTTACCTTCAAATAGGAAGAAATATCTTTCTCAATTATCACAATATTTCACTGGAAAATGGCTCATCTTTCTGTACTTTCATATGTGGTAGATCTAGCTTGAAAATTATTGCTTAAGCAATATATTCTCCTTTTATCTCTGCATAGGTCACAGGCAGTTTGTCACCATACATGCATCACTGTAGACATGAAATTTGCATGTGTCAATCAAATACATCATTGAGCACACCATAGGCTAATAATTGCATATTGTTTTGCATATGTTGCTGGAATATGGCATTGACATTATTGCATATGCAATAACACATCTTGTTAGTGCACTGAGAATATGAACACTTCTGTGTTAATATTCTGTAGTTTTTCCCAGTGATTTCTTTTAGAGCGAAGCCTTCATCCCCCAAAATAATGAAGCTTCAGTAAAGGAGACTCTAAGTCAAATGTCATGGAGGTATTATTTGCATCCTAATTATTTTGTTAACAAATAATATAGTCGCCAGTTATAACATTTCCATTTTGTAAATGTTCCTCTGACTCTTTCCTTTCTTAAGTGAAGGAAACCATGATAAATAACGAAAGTTTATTTTGCACAAATTACTAGATGGAGACTAGGTTTTGAGAATATGCATGAGACTCTATTTTGAAACTCACTTAAGGTTAGCCACTTAGTTAAAAGCTACTACAGACGTTAATAAAATCTTCTACTGCAATGAGTTTGTTTTTACATTTTTCACTTTGAATTTGATTATGTTTGGAAAGTCATGATGTACTTCCCTGTTTTTCTATACAAAAATACATCATGACTTTTCTGACAATCCAATATAACCTCCCAACCAAGTCTCATGTACCTTTGAGGCAGACCCATGCCAAGTTCCCAAACCATCAGGAAATAACTGAGGAAGTCCTTTCTCACTCTCTGGTCATCATAATACCCTGTCCATTTACTCTCTTGACCTAAATGCTGTTCAATGTCCTGGAAAAATGATCGTGAAGATTTTCATAGGATGGCGCATGCTAGTGTGTGAGTAACAACTGCTGACCAAGTAAAGCTTGTCCAAATCGAATTCAGTGTGTGCCCTGGCAAAAATTTCTCATTCCTATTTACTACAGACACAATGAGAACCATTAGTCCGGTTAAGTAATTATTATTACTTTTTAAAAGCTTATTTATGTCTTCTATGAGAGAGAGAGAGAAAATATAGAGAAGCAGGCATCCTCAACAGACTCTCCACTCTGTCATCTGCCTCTACTTTCAGCCTGGGTCATGTGCACACAGGTGCTTCAATAAGAAGCTCCTTGGCCTTCTCTACCAGCCTGACACAGGGAGACCCCAGGATTTGAACTCGGGGCCTTTCCTTTTGAGTCCAGTTGTATTTACCACTGCACCACCATCTGGCCCAAGAATTATTTTTTATTGCAGTTCAACTTGTCCTTCATGATTTATGCCTTTCTTACATGACATGCAACCGGATCCAAGGTGTTTACCCTCTCATTTCAGGGATCTTATTTCTAGAATGGCATTTATTTATCAACTGACTCATATATTCAATTTTTACTTAATTCTTGTATATATTCTTAACAGATATTTATTGTCTATTATGTCCAGAATACCATGCCAGGCAGTGGTTATTAAATAATAAAGAAAAATCAGTCCTTAACTTCAAAAACTGGACAATTCTGACTTTCCTATGTACTTACTCAGGGTTTGCTTCGAGTTCTATGTCTTGATTTCTGTAGTGATCTCCTTCTTCCAGTATTACTTCTAAAGAGAGGGCAGATTGGTTTGATAACCTAGACATGACCATTGCAGGTTTGGATTCTGAAGACCTTTTTAACCCATAAACTTAATTATCACTCTAACAAGCAATAATCTTTGTATGCTACATGAATAGGAATATTCTTACTGTTCTTTTTTCCCTAACTTAGGAAAAATATCCTGAGAATGATGACATTTCTGCACAATGCCAATGAATGAACACTTGCTATAGTAGCTGGAAAATTATTTCTAATTAACTCCTTCCCCAAACTCTGTAGACTTTACTAAGAATTCACACCAAAGATGAAAGATGACAAAGTAAAGCAATATATTTGCACGTCTAAAATTAATTTCTTGTCCACTTAACTTTTTCTTTTTTTTTTTTTTTTTTTTTTTGCGGGGGAGAGGTTTTTGTTATAGGGCACGTGCGCTCACCAGAAAGACAGAGAGAGACCCAGAGACAGAAAGCAAGAAATCACCCTCAGGGGGATAGCCATGCTGCAATCCCTTCTCCTCCATTTTCTTTCGGGATCTTGAGCACTCACGCACACGCGCCCGACATGAGTTTAAGCCACCGAGTCCGAGAATTGAACCGCGGTCAACTAAATGGGAGTCCAGTGATATAGCTATTACACCAACTACTGGTCCCCATTTAACTTTTAATATCTTGGAAACATAACAGTGCTTGCCACCAACTAGTGAACCCTTTGACCTTGATTACATTTACATGTGTAGTGAATGAAGGGAGGCTAGGGGTTACTATGAAAAACTCCAGGGAAGGACCACACTGAGGCCTTCTAGAAGTTAAAAGGAAACATGACTTTAATGACTTTGGCTTGGTAATAGAACTTTCATTTGCCTTTATTTTTTCACACACACGACTTCATTTCTATGAGCTTTAAAATTATATTACATCTTACTGTAATAAAATCTTTATTGAATAATAGTTTTATATGTTCTTCAAATTAATAAATTGGGTCCTTATCTATAAAAAAAATCAAAACCAGTATGGTAAAATTTGCTTATAAAAAATTCTAAAAAAATTTCCTTAATGGCTGATAAAGTGTTTTAGAAATATTTGATGAATGAATGACCCAGGGGAATTATCAATAGTAAAATGGAAATAGCCAGACTCATTAACAATAAAAGTTATATATAGTGGTGTTACTTAGCAATACTGTAAATAATATACCCCATTATATTAATAAAACAGATCAGCCAAAATTTGGATAATGAGGCGGTAAGAATTGAAAAAAAAAAAAAAAAAAAAAACCACTCAACAGTATTGTTGATGATTTTAAAATAATAGTTTGTATGTCATTTCAACATTCTTTATTTTTATTTATTTATTTTTTTTTTTAGAGGTTTTCACTATAGGGTGTGTGCGCTCGCCAGACAGAGAGAGACATAGAGACAGAAAACGAGAAATCACCCCCCAGAGGGGATGGGCACGCCGCAATCCCTTCTCCTCCATTCTCCTCTCAGGATCGTGGGCACGCACGCACACGCACTCGGCGTGAGTTTTAAGCCACTGGGTCCGGGACGCGAACCGCGGTCGACTACGTGGGAGTCCAGCAACATAGCCATTACGCTAACTGCTGGTCCCCCTCCAAAGTAATTCTGATTAACCAGGTTTCATGTGAATATCTTCAGTACTGGAAAGCTCACTACTTTTGTGCTAACCCTTTCTATTATTGATCATTTCTATTTTAATGTTGTAAAGATGTTACATTGACATCTGATGCCTTATAACTTCTTCTTCTAATATTGCCACCCAAAGTAAAAAACACGGAAAGTGTATTTTGTTTTGATCACAGTATTGCCAGGACATTTCAAA
Source organism: Tupaia tana (assembly GCA_026018925.1). Lineage (NCBI taxonomy): Eukaryota > Metazoa > Chordata > Mammalia > Scandentia > Tupaiidae > Tupaia > Tupaia tana. The sequence continues at coordinate 9,357,142 of JAKSZU010000003.1, read as the reverse complement.
AAAAAAAAAAGAAAACAGTGCGCATACACACTAAACACACTAATACACTAATACACACAAAACCATCAGTCCTTTAGGCTGTCTGATAAATTTTTAAAGGTATAGGACATGTGAGTGTTTGAGACTTTCTAATTAAACTGAATTGTCATTATGTACATTAGTCTTGTATAACAGTTTAATAACAAATACTATAAAGAATATGTGTAGGGGTCAGTCAGTGTCATGGTGCTTAATGTAGCTGGAGCTCACATGATTGCATGGTTCATGTCTAGGACCTGGAGGCTTGCAAAACATACAGTCACACATGACCAAAATCCTGAGAAAGAACTGTAGTGTAGCCATCTTCCTGAGAGGGTACTTTCACATTTTTCTTCTATCTATATTTTTCTCTTTCTCTCTTTCTCTCTCGCTTTGGTCAGTGCATTCCCCCAAATGGAAGGAAGGAAGCAAGGAAGGAAAGAGAAAATAATATTAAAAAAAGAAAAGAAAAATAAGAAAGTATGTTTGCTTTTGCCTCTGACTCAGGTTATTCAACTATGTAGATTGGTGTGATTCTTGTGCAGAACAGGAAGTTGATCAAACTTAGTTTTGAGTTTGCATCAGTTTCCGTTGTTTCCCAGGCATTACGTAGTTTTTATGTAACAATACTAGTCTGGTTTCTGGTTTTCATTTTCTTGTCTCCTTTCCCATGATCTTACTAATATTTTATATTTTATAAATAAGTTGACAGCTTTAAATTGAAGATCTTAAAATATAACTATCTGGGGGCCAGCAGATGGCATAGCAGTTATGTTGCTGGACTCTCACATGGCTAACCACAGTTCGAGTCTCAGACCTAGTGGCTTGACACTCATGCAGGGCATGTGTATGTGCATGCCCAAGATCCTGGGAGGAGAATGGAGGAAAAAGGATTGCTTCATAGCCATTATTCCTGGAAGGCGGTGGGTTTTTCTCACTTTCTTTCTCATTATCTCTGTTTCTCTCTCTCTCCCTGGTGAGCACATGTACCATAAGGCAAAAATCCTCTCAAAAAAAAAAAAAAAAACCTGAAAAAATAATTTATACATGTTTACACACAGGAAACTAAACCTCTGATGTTGTCTATTTATTACAACTGAGACTCAGTGATTGGCCTGTGATGTGATGACAGTGTAAAAAGAGGCCTCAAATATATAGGTTTTCTTTCAAGTTACTGAATTGAAAGAAATTGAATGATTTTAATGATGCAATTTCTATGTGCAAATTTTATTAGTGTGGTGTACAGAACTCGTGAAGGAACAAAAGTATTTAATGAGAAAACTGCCTTTCTTCCCAACAAAGTATTTGGCTCAAGTTTGCCATAATCAGTTCATTAGAGTAGATAAATGGGAGTACACTCTGCAGTGTAATATTTGGCAGCAAAGAAAATGGGTAGTCTACTGCTGCATGCCACTACACAGATGATATCTGCGTGATGCACTGGGGACAAAAGAGGTGACCAGTTTTGGAAAAGGTAACAGGACAACTGGTAGGCTTTTGGCAGTGTCTTTATAGATTTGTTTGGTGATTACAGGGATATGTTAATTTTGTGATAATTCTTGATTCTGTCTACATGAATGTGATTTATTATAAATTAATCTGTTCTGTAAAACTTTATTAAAAGTGTACTGATACTGGGACCAGCAGTTAGCGTAATGGCTATGTCGCTGGACTCCCACGTAGTGGACCGCGGTTCGAGAGTCTTGGACCCGGTGGCTTAAACTCACACCGGGCGCGTGTGCGTGCGTGCCCAAGATCCCGAGAGGAAAATGGAGGAGAAGGGATTGTGGCGTGGCCATCCCCCCTGGGGGGGTGATTTCTCGCTTTCTGTCTCTCTGTCTCTCTCTGTCTGTCTGGCGAGCGCACGCGCCCTATAGCGAAAAACCTCTCCAAAAAAAAAAAAAAAAAAAGTGTACTGATATTTATTGACTATTATATTGGAAATATAATTGTAGTTAGTTGCCATAATTTCAATGCTATATTATCCATAAGGTAGATCAAGTCTGCATAATAATTTCTAAGCATTTCACACCTTTACTCGTAAGGTTGACAATGTATCTTTTTTGAAAATGGGTTTTAGTTTTATTGATGTTAAGCCTAATATGCAGCATATTCATACTGGAAAAGTTCATTTTGTGTGCTGTAAGGATGGACAGTAATTAGATGTAAAAGAATTTTTTTAAACATTGTGTGGGTAGAGGCTCAGATTTCTAGCCAGTAAGAGCATTTTACATCACAGTTCAGTTACTCTACTTGGTCTCTTTCCAGCTTTATGTACTTGACAAGTTTCATCAGCATGTCGTTCATGCTTTAGATAATAAAAATATTAAAAACGGTAGTGTGCAGAATGAAAGCCTGTGGCACATCATTAGGGAGCTCTCTTCAGGTTAACGCAGTCATTAATCAACATATTTGGGGCCTGATTATTAGCCATTTCTGAGTTTACCTGAAATTGTTATCTCCAAGCCCACATTTTACCATTTTATACTTGTCAGACATTTTGCCAAATACTTTGCTATAATTAAGTTTGGAGATACATCTATGGAATTTATTCTGTTCTATTAAATAAGAACTTGATTTGAAAAGGGACGCCTCATAGCATCAGCACTGCCTCCACTGCCACTAGTCCCTCTCCCCATTCTCTTATTACAAATAATCAGAACTCACTTTCCAGATTTTGAAAAGAACTTTCTTGTCTATATTTTCTAAAATTGTCAATTTACTTATTTTTAAAATATATGTATCCTAGTGCGTGGCTAGTGATTGTTTGTTTTCACTTTGCTTTTCTGGAAGCTCCTTTGATAAGTATTCAAGGAAGCTAAATTTATGTTTAGGATAAATGCCAGTTCTTGGGTCTATAATTTTTTTTTCTTTTTTTACTTTTTTTCTTGGAGAGGTTTTCGCTATAGGGCACGTGCACTTGCCAGAAAGACAGAGAGAGACAGAGAGATAGAAAGCGAATCACCTTCTGGGGGGGATGGCCACACCACAATCCCTTCTCCTCTCGGGATCTTGGGCATGTGCGTATACACACCTGGCGTGAGTTTAAACCTCCTGGTCCGGGACTTGAACCGCAGTCGGCTACATGGGAGTCCAGCGACATAGCCATTATGCTAACTGCTGGTTCCCGGTCTATAATATAAATGTGAATATTTTGCAAAAGTGAAAGCAGCTGTATCCATCTTATCTCTGAACTTGTCTCAGAGAGGAGTCTCTATACTCTATTACTTGGGTTGCTCCTCCCAGAAAGATTTGAAAACTGTTATCCTAGTTGGAGAAGGTAGACATGGGAGAAAAACAGTTGTCTTTCTGTCATTTCATCATACTTATAAATGTTTTATTTCTCCTTGTTGTGTCTCATAATTGCTGCTAATTTAAAAGATTCATTTATCTTACTAGAGGGTATGTGCTTGTCAGAGAGAGAGAAAGAGCAAGAGAGAGAGAGGGGAAAAGAAAGAGAGAGAGGAAAAAATAGTGAGAGGAGAAAGCAACACTCTGCCAACCTTCTTCATCTCTCCTTCCTTTCGGGATTTTGGGCATGCATGCTGGGTGTCTGGTGTGTTTCTCAGGCTGCTAGGTCTGGACTCTGTCACAGTTGTGCTATGTGGGATTGGCTGCCTTAACCACCAGGCAATGAAGTTGGCCCCATTTTTTCTTTCTTTCTTTTTTTAAAATTGTTTATTTATTTAATTCCATTTGTTGTTATTGTTGTTATTATTATTATTCGGAGAGCTTTTTGCTATAGGGCATGCTCACTCACCAGAAAGACAGAGACAGACAGAGAGACAGAAAGCAAGAAATCACCCCCCAGGGGCGATGGCCATGCTGCAATCCCTTCTCCTCCATTCTCCTCTTGGGATCTTGGTCATGCGCGCAAATGTGCCCGGTCTGAGTTTAAGCCACCGTGTCCCGGACTTGAACCGCAGTCTACTACTGTGTAGAGTCCAGTGACATAGTCATTATGCCAACTGCTGATCCCTCATTATTATTTTTTTAATCTGACCAGACAGAGACAGAGAGAAAGGAAAGTAAGAGAGCAATCCACCAAGTCTGGGACTTGAACCATGATCGACCATGTGGGAATCCAGTGCCTTTAAAAACCATGCCACCTGCCAACCCCTGCCCACCTTGTATTTCTGATATATACAGGTGGAAATAAGTATGTAAGTAAATATGTAAATAAAAAAATAAATATGTCCTCAACTGCTATTACATGTGGAGTTAATGTTTATTAAAGTTTTGACTTTGTTTCTTTTGTTGACTTTGTAGCATTTGCTTTCTTGCCTCTGATTGGGTATTTTGGTTTGTATATTCCTCTTAATAATATCCCTCTTTGTCTTCTTTCACTGCTTTCCTCTCATGTCCTCTCTTCCCTTTTGTCTCTACCATTTTGTGACTTTCTCAGGAACCCATAATCCCATGCTAAAATCATATCTTACATTGCTGGCCCAGTGCCTTTCCTTGGCGTGTTATTAGGGAATTTTTGGTCAAGTCACCAAGCCAGTGGGTGCCTTCACTCAGCTCAAATATGCCTATTTTCTAACCTCTTCAGGCATATAGTCTTCTGTAAGTCTTATCTCCAAGAGAGTAAGCAGCTTTTTCCAGTCTCTTTTCACAGCAAGTTATTCCCGAAGCAGTCTTATTTTCAGCCCTGACTCGGGCTTCCTGTCTCTGATGCACACCGGGAATTCCATTGACCTATATTCCATAGGAGCCAGAGCCCTGCTGCCTCTGTATGTTCCCAGGCCCTGACTCCACAGACCTCAGCTCCAGTCCTACTCATTCTACTGCATTTTGGTTGCATTTCTCAGGCATGGAGATGCTTATTTTCTGAGCCTGGCTATGTCTTTTCAATTTTCTTTTTATCTATCTTATCTAAAAATACCATGTAGTTTGAGCAGAAGGAGGCTTCAAAACCTTAACTCATAATGTTATCTTGCCTAGAGTTTTCTTTGCAATTTATTCTTTTCACCTGATACATATTTTTCAGTCACTTATTAAAGGTAGTTCTCTCCTCAATTGAAAATTTTCTCTTGTTTTCTTCTAAATTAGAATCCAGGCTGATAGTTTCTGGTGGGGTTATAACCACCAGTTTGAATGTCATCTATATTCTGGAGTCATTTATCACTAGCAAAGAAGTTCCCTACCCTCTCTTGAACTACCTGCTGAGTTCCTGTTTTCTTTCAGAGATACTGATTTACAAATTACAAAGCAAAAATTACAGTCTTGTTAGTTTAAGAGTGTTAGTTTCAGCCATTCAAAGTGCTAGTTTTCATTCATTTTTCCAGGTTCTTTATTGTACTTTATCCCTCCAGCAACCCTAAGAGAGTGGACATCTACAATAGAATATCAACACCGTATCATTACAGGACACATGTGTGTGTGTGTGTGTGTGTGTGTGTGTGCATGAGCACACAGTGAGAGAAATGTGTTTTATTAAGAGAAAGAGAAAAAGTGAACAGGGAAACAGAGAAAGGAGGGATGTGGAGAGGGAGAAAGGGAGGAAGGAAGAAAGTAATGGAGAAAGGGAGTGAAGGGGTGGTGTCCTTGTTTTTAGGGAATAGTAAGTTCTGTATGTACACATCATTCAAGTTATTCCAAAAATTTACTAGTTATTTACTTGGCAATTTTGACTCTCTTATCTCTAGGCAGGAGCTATTAAGTCTTTTAGGACATTCAGAGTTTATGACAGACTATTCAATGTCTCTACCTCCTCTACCTCCTCTTCAACTTCACTCCCTTTCTTTCAGCTGCTTCAATACATTGGCAGCACTTTTGCCCTCTTAGATACCAGTTTCCAAAGGCTTTTGTGATGAAAGAGGTATCATTCTTAATCCTTGGATCAATAGAGGTTACACATTTCACAAGCCAAATGAACAAAGTAATCAACTTCCCCAAATTACATTCCTTGATAGATCAAAGAGAAACCGGAAACTTTTCATCGATCTTTGCAATATATTCCTCATGAAAGCCTGACATTTACCCTTTCCTTAAGGTTGTTGTTCTTGCAACATATACTTCTGCAAAGGAATAAGTTTGACTTATATTCCCCTGTTTTTAGTTTTGCTCCTCTTAAAGTTGACAATAAACACTCTTTTGTTAAAAGTAATGAGATAATGGGATTAAGTAGCTGTGTGCTAATTGTTCACTTACTGAAAAATTTTAATGCAGAAAAAAACAGATAACTTTAATTTATTCTGCAGTATTCATTTACAAGGCACTGACAGGGGAAAAGTCTAGAAAATTCCAGTCAAGCAGATGTATTTCTGTTTCTTCCCTTATTGTGTTAATTCCTTGTTGATGTTGACATAGATAGAACTTTGTATTTTGAAAAAATTTTTTCTTCAAGTTTCCAACTATATGTTATACAGTTTAGAAAACATTTTTATTATCTCTTGATGACTGAGTCTATTGTTATTCCAAAAATGCTCTATGGCTCCTCTAAAATTTTAAAGAATTTTAAGTAAAATAGGGATGTGCATGATATATGACTAAAGGAAGTATTAGACACCACAGTATAAAAAAAAGAAAAAAGACAGCATGTAAGTAATACACAGGCCACAAAGCAGAAACAATTCAGTAAAATTGTTAGTGAACAGATTATCAGAAAAGTGATCCCAAGGAGATATTATAGGTTGGCTTTCTCAGGATACATATTCTAAGACAAAATTAGGGAATGTTTTGGGATGGAAATCTATAAAAGGAAAGAAAGTAAGCTGAAAATAAATAATGTTTTTGTTCTACATTAGTACTATTTTTCCTGATAATTTTTTGTCCGTTTAATTTGCCAAAGGGTGTTAACACTCACTGGAGAGAGACAGAGAGTGAGGGAAGGTGAGAAAGCAGCTCCACGGAATGGTCACACCAGAATCCCCTCTCCTCCATCTCTCCCTTCCTTCAGGATTTTGGACACACATGCATCCCTCCTCCCTGTGTTTCTCAAGTCACTGGATCTGGGGACTAACCACTCAGTCGGCTATGTGGAATCCAGCTGCCTTAACCATTATGCCATGGGCTGGCCTTAGTAAATGCTTTTATGTTATTTTTATTTGATAGTCAATTCTACTGAACTTTTATTTCCAAAAGAAGTTGAATTTTGTTTACTAACACATTATTTTTCCAGAAATATGGTTATCAAAAACATTGGCTGTGTATCTCCTAGGTGTTAATAAACATACTTGATGTCTTATACAACTTAGCAGGGGTTTAGTGTAAGATTAAGTTCCAATTAAGAAATATTAATACTCTTTGAACTCTGAACTCCTCAAGGCAAAATATATTTTAGAGTTATGTATAATTGTGTGATTTTTTTGTTTAATATCTAATTTACTAAAAAATAAAACTGTCATGAAGGAAAAGGAATTAGATAGTTATATATTTTTTTCTCCAGGATTTTAGCTAAAGAGTTCATGGTAAATTGATCAACTCTCAGCCAATTAGACTTTGACATGAACTAATAAGATCTAATTGACGAATTATGAAGACATTTGCTCAGGAGAAAATGAGCGCATAATTACAACATAAAGAGGTTAAAGAATCAATGTTACCCAGCTGGAAGAATATTAGTTGAAGTCCCAGTGGTATCTCTAAAGGACACTTCATAATATATCTGTGAAATATAGCACTGCCAAGGCCAATTAAGATACATAGAATAATCCATTGTCAATTGTACAAGTTAAGCTTTAGATATTCATTTTTGCTTCTTGCCTCTGCCTTCTTTAGGTGCTGGAGGATGGTCTCCCTCGGACAGCGACCATTATCAATGGCTTCAGGTGGACTTTGGTAATCGAAAGCAGATCAGCGCCATCGCAACCCAAGGACGATACAGCAGCTCAGACTGGGTGACTCAATACCGGATGCTCTACAGTGACACGGGGAGAAACTGGAAACCTTATCATCAGGATGGGAACATCTGGGTGAGTCAGGGTCAAGAATGCAAAGACCTAGAATTGGGTTGCAAATATCTAGAAATGGTAGAGGAATCACTGAGCTATCGTTGTCAATATTTATATATTAAAATCTCCTACGTACTGATTGATCAATCTACCTGTCTGTCTACCCACCCACCCATCTATCTCTGCATTTATCTGTCCTCGTTGATTGAGGAATGTTTCATCAGGCAGCAGGCTCTGTCCAGTGCTCAGGGCAACGAGTCTCATCTCAATCTAGCCATTTAAAGTGTATGATGCCAGGCACACTCACATCAATGAAATCAGAATCATGTAGGTAGAAATTATGATTAGTGATGCTGACAACGATTGTCAATTTGAGTAAAACAGTGACACTGTAAGGAAAATAATTTTTACAAGTAGGAGCAGTGATATATAATAAGAAAATATATTCTACTTTTTTTTTTTAGCATTTCTTTCTTATATTTTTTTTGGAGAGGTTTTTGCTATAGGGCACATGCACTCACCAGACAGACAGACAGAAAGAGAGACAGAAAGCGAGAAATCACCCCCCAGGGGGGATGGCCACACCGCAATCCCTTTTCCTCCATTCTCCTCTTGGGATCTTGGGCACGCACGCACATGTGGCCAGCATGAGTTTTAAGCCACTGGGTCTGGGACGCGAACCACGGTCGACTACATGGGAGTCCAGCGACATAGCCATTACGCTAACTGCTGGTACCTATATTGTACTTTTTTATTATGCTGTCTTAAATGATTATTTCAAGTTTATATACATTATATTCTTTATTTATGAGAGAAGAACACTGTTTAACCCATTTACTTTTAATTTCTCACATGGAAAAGTTACATATATTCAATCAAATATTCACATTTGACTAAAATTTAAGGGATCTATTTTAGTTTGATTATTTAAAAAAGTAACATTAACTGAAATCAAACATATTAATATTTAATTAATAAAACAACAAGAAATAGAGGAAGAGGGAGGAAAAGAGAGCATTAAGTAGGAGGATAACTGAGAGGAGGGGGAGGAAGTAATTGACTACTCAAAGTGTACCATTTTTAGTATTAGAGTGGTGGATATTTTCAACCTGATGAGAACTTAATCATGCAGAATTTATATTTTAAAAGTACCCAAGTAATTTTTTTGAATAACCAGAGTTTAAGAATTCTAGCTAGGGTAAGTATTATTTCCATAGCAGTAGCTAAAGATAGTCACTATCATGTAAAATGAAGATACAGTCTTGATAATAAAATGTCTGTCTGAATAGTACTATAGATATAAATTCCTTCAAGTCATCATTGAGGGTATTTGTATACTAGGATGTATAAGTTACAGCAATTTGTAGGAATTTTTATTTTTAATAGAAGGAATTTATCTCGCAATGAAGGTCATTCAGAAGCTCAGGAATAACTTATTGAAAAGTGATTCTCAACACTGGATACACAATGGAATCATCTAGGGATCTTGAAAACATACAGATGTCTGTATCTCAACTCCAGATACATGGATTTAGTTGGTGCACAGTGCAACCTGGACTTTGGGATTTTTAAAGCTCTCTAGGGGATTCTAATATTCACCCAATTCTAAGATCCCTAAATTTAGGTTGGTTTTCAGTCTGCAGTTAGATTGGATTATAATTTTTTGAGTGATTGTTTGCTATAGGGTGGGTATACTCACTGAAAAGACAGAGATAGAGAGGCAGAAAGTGATAATCACCCCCTGAGGGGATGGCCATGTCATTCCCTTCTCCATTCTCCTCTCAAGATTTTGGGCATGTTTTCACACATGCCCAGTATGAGTTTCAAGCCACCATGTCTAGGACTTGAACTGTGGTCAGCCACATGGGAGTCCAGCACCTTAACCAGTATGCCACCTACTGTGCCCTATAATTTATTTTATTTTATTTTTATCATGGGAAAAAATAGAAGTAGTAGACTAGAATATTAGAAAATATCTTTCCTGAGCCAGGAGGTAGAAAAGTGGTTGAGGTTCTAGACTCCCACATGGCCGACCATAGTTTGAGTCCTAGACCTGGTGGTTTACAAATCATACTCAGTGTGTGTTTGTGCATGCCCAAAATCCCTGGAGTTAAATGGAAGAGAAGTGACTGTGGCATAGCCATCCACCCTGGGAGATTATTTCTCTTTCTTTGCACTGGCTCTCTCTGTCCCTCTCTGGTAAGTATGTGTATCTTATGGCAAAACCTTTGAAAAGAAAGGATCTGTCTTAATGTTTAGCAGAGAGAGAGAGAAAAGGAGATGGAGCAAGTCGTCGACCAACCAAACAACAGACCAATCAAGACTAAGCAATTAAGGCTTAGACCACAATCTCTTCAAATAACACACTTAATATTTTCCCACTCTCTACCCTAAAATCATATTAACATGTTGATAAAATTATTCAAAGGGCTGCAGATCAGACTTCAAACTGCCTCTCACATTTCTTCTTTTGTAAAGTCTTCATCACAAAATTAAGAATGTGTTCAAGGGACTAGCAAGTGGCATTGTGGTTAAGGTTCCAGATCCCACATGGGCGACTCTGTGGTTCAAGTCCTGGACTCAGTGACCTGAAGGTCACACTGAGCATGCCGCATGCATGTCCAAAGTCCTGAGAGGAGAATGGAGGAGAAGGGATTGTGGCATGGCCATCCCCATTCAGGGGGTGATTTCTCATTTTCCCTTTGTCTCTCACTGGCAAGCACAAGTGTCCTATGGCAAAAGATCTGGAGAAAAAAAAAGTTAAAATCTTCTATTTTAATGTGCTAATGCAACAATAGAGGTGGCTGCAAAAATGTAATGATACTCGAATTTTAATTTACTTATCAGATACTTAACAACTAGGAATAATCTCAGTGAGACTAAATACATATTCGTAAATTAGGACAACTAACAAGGGCAAAACTTTCCAGGGTGACTTGGATTGTTTTTGTAATATAAAATACCAATGGTTGAGTCAGGAACATGAGACTGTTCTGCAATAAAAATATTCCCAATTGTGAAGGTAGTCTGGGTCTACCTACAGGGCTCTCAGCCTTTTTTGATGGAAATAAAAGGTACATTTCTATTGACTTCTATCTTTCTAGTTTTTATTTAGCTTCCTTTCAAATCACATATTTCTCATTAAAAATCCACGTTCTGGGCTTACCTTATAGCAAACTAGTTAGGTGATATGCATCAGGAGCTAGATCCCACATAACCAACTGCAAATCCTGGCTCTAGTGACTTGCAAAAACAAAACAAAACAAAACAAAACAAAACAAAACAAAACACTGGGCATGTGTGCATGCATCCCCAAAGTCCTGCTGGCATGGAGAAACAGAGGGAAAAAAATGAGTGCAGTGTGGTCATACCCCATCGTAGAGTGCATTTTCTCTCTTTTTCTCTGTCTCTTTTGTCTTTGGTTCTCACTTTTTTCCCCTGGCAAGTCCATGAGCAATTAAAAATAAAAAAGGAAAAAGAAAAGAAAGAAAGAAATAGTCTGTGTGATTTTTTTTTTCTAGAAGAAACATAGTGAGCTAATTATGAAACTTTAAAAATCCAACCAAATTGGAGACACAATCTACATATTGCAAAATACATTTAAGTTACAATAAGCCTGCAACATAATGATTATATGATTTTAATAAACTATGACAGAAATGTGTTAATTCTTACTAATGCAAAAAATAGTCCATTGCTTTGATGTATTCTAAAAGCGATAAAGTTCATTGCCTTCTAAAAATTCATGAGTACTTTAGAGCTTATGTCTTAACATGCATTAAGTGATTAAAATTTAGCCTTTATAAATCTCAACCAAAATACCTTTTGGGCTTAAGTTTATTAAAAACGGTAATTAAATATTAGAATTTATTTAATCCATTAGTACTTAACATGATGTATATTGGACTTACATAAAAAATAATTCTAATATAGATAAAACTGGATGGCTTTTTGATGGAAAGATCTTATAAGATGTAATGTTTGATATCATCTTTTAAAACATTTTTTTGGGACCAGCAGTTAGCGTAATGGCTATGTCGCTGGACTCCCACGTAGTCGACCGTGGTTCGAGTCCCGGACCCGGCGGCTTAAACTCACGCCGGGCGCGTGTGCGTGCGTGCCCAAGATCCCGAGAGGAGAATGGAGGAGAAGGGATTGTGGCGTGGCCATCCCCCCTGGGGGGTGATTTCCTGCTTTCTATCTCTCTGTCTCTCTCTGTCTGTCTGGCGAGCGCACGCGCCCTATAGCAAAAACCTCTCCAAAAAAAAGAAAAAAAAAAAAAACATTTTTTTGAGTTTATCCATTTATTTTTTTCTGTAAGAGGTGAAGATTGAGAGAGATTGAGAGACAGGTACCCTTAATGGAATCTCCATGCTGTTTTTACCGCTGGTCTCAGCCAGCCCAGATCACGGGCATGAGTAAGTGCATGGGGAATTCATGGGACACAAATCCAGGACCCTTTCCTTGTGGGAAAGCTGTTCCAGTGCCATACCACTGCCTGGACCCAAGTCGGAGGTAATTTTGAAACTGCTTTTCCTTTCCATTCCTATAATGTATGTTACCTGAGAAGAGTGGAAGGCAATATACATTCAATCGCATTAATTTTACTTTTAACAAATATCAATGGTTATTCTTTCTATAATTGTTGGAAAAAATACACTGTGATTAATTCTATTATAATACTCTTATTAAATGTCCATCTGAATATTCTAGATAACATAATAAAATAAGCAAAGAGCAGGGGAACAAATAGTGGTGCAGCAGTAAAACACAATGCTCTGTGAGGCAATCCCATATAAAAAGGTTCCTGGTTTAAGTCTGGAGACCTCTCTGAGTAAGCCAGGTAGTGCTTGTTCATGCACCAGGGCTGGCTGAAGGATGTGCATGGATTACAGCATTAGACTCTGTTGGGAGTGCTGTCTTACTCTTTCTGTTTCTCTGGTACTCATGGAAGAATAAATGAATAAACTTAAAGAAAGGAAAGAACAGAGACCAAGAGATGGTGAAATGGTTATGTCGCTTCCCATGTAGTTGACGTAGTTCAAGTCTCAGACATGTGGTAGCTCAAACCTCACACCTGGCACAAGTACATGTGCGCCCAAAATCCCGAGAGGAGAATGGTGGAGAAAGGATTGCAGCATGGCCATCCCCCCCCAGGAGGGTGATTTCTCGCTTTCTCTCTGTCTCTCCTGTGAACACACATGCCCTATAGCAAAAATCTCTCTTAAAAATAAATAAAATAAAAAGGCAAACAATAAGGGATACAGGTGAGAATAAGGACAGTTTCACAAAATTTTCAATTAGCAATAATCGTGCCTTGGATAAACCTCATTGGCTATGATACTGACACTATGCAAAGCTAGTTTCACAAGATTTTAAAGTTGTGAAACTTCACAGAATGAGATTGGCTCTCAAAAGATGGGAATATTTAATATTCAAACATGTGAGTTGCTAAATGTGCTTAACTAATCAAATCTTCATTCCCCTTTGACAATACTGAGCATAATAGAATCTTTTATATTTTATTCACAATACCATTTCTTTTTATTTATAATTTCCTTTCCAATGCAAAAGGAAAATGTGTACCAGTTGGTAAAATTGCCAAAAAATTATGGCTTTTACATATCCTACAAACTAATGTGCAAACTCCTCTTGAGGTGTTTTCAGGATTTCTAAGTATAATCTGCTGGAAAGAGAGGAAGAATTCTATACAAGCATTTCTTATCAAAAGTCCATTTAACATCACATTAAATAAGAATTCCAGCAGGTTTTTGCTAGGAGGGTGCATTCAGTTTTGCTTGGGAAATTAAATGACTGGTTTTTGAATACAGATATTTGGAGCTGAAGTTGATGTATTTTTAGTGACTACCTTTTTGACACACAGTTACTAGTTAGCAGTGTAGTAACATACTACAAATCTGCCTGTTATATAAACATACTTTTTCAAAGTTTTTTTTTCTTAATCATGAAAATAAATGCCTAATGATCAGTTGTTTTTAAAAACAGCTTTGATATCATTTGTTAATGGTAAGCAGTATCAGATTGGGACTAGTTACCACTTCATCTATTAGATATAGAATCATGGAGAAGAGAAATGTTTTAGCATCTCTAAATTGTATAGTTCAGGGCCAGCATGTAATGTGGTGGTTGAGGCTCTGTACTCCCACATGGCTGACCGTGGTTTACCTGTCATCTTGCTTTCTCACTTTCCCTCTCTGTCTGTCTGTCTCTCTTTCTCTCTCTCTGTTTCTCTCTGGTGAGTGCACATGCCCTGTAGCAAATTAACAAATAATGATAAATAAAATTTTAAAATTTTTAAAAAATGTAAATAAATTACATGGTTAGAGTCTTACCAAGAATTTTCTCTAACCAGTATTAAATAGAATATTTGCAAATTTGGTTAAAAATGTAGATATTTGTGTTGCTTATATGGCACAAACACACCCCCCACACACACACACACATACATATATATATATATATAAAACTTTTTTTTTACTTCATTGTTGATAACAAATATGAAACATCAAATATCTGGACAGAAAAGCAGATTACGTCATTAAAGTGGTTTGTGTTTTTGAATATCAAGTTAATAGCAGGACCACATATTCTGTTTTATTTTTAGTAAAATATCCAATTAACCAGTATTTATATAATAGTAGCTCCTAAACATCCTTTTAGATAAGCCTGTGATTAGTTGTTTGGCAAATGAAAGCTGTGATATATAGTCAAAAGGTCTAAATTCAATTATCTCTATTCATTTACTTGTTTCATAATTTTGAAGATGACTTTATTTCTCTGTGCCTCAAATTCCTAATCTGAAAAATAGTCCCTATTGGGAGATATAAGTGAGGATTTGTAAGTTTAAAAAAAAAATGATACAGATTGAAAAACATGTGTCTGATCTATTGCCAATCTTAGAATCATTCTGCAAATCTACTGTGGTCTAAATAGTGAGAATACTCTATAATAATTTTCCAATTTTTTTAGTCCCTCTCTATCCTTTTCAGATCCTGTTTATTTATGCTTACACTTAATCAAGATTGAAAATATCTGACAATATTTCAGATGGAGGAAACCTGACATAAAGTAGGCAGTAGAATGTGGGGGAATCTCTGGCCTATTTCCTCATTAACAAATGAAGTATTTATAAATACATTATAGAGACACAGTGCAGGCTGGACCAGTGAGGCATGACTGGGAGGCCTAGCTCTGTGCCAAGTGCCATTGCAGTGCTTGTAACAAATTATCTGTTACCATAAAGATGGTCTTGTGTCCAATGAGCCATTTAAGGGGACACTGTTTAAACATGAATGGATTATTCTGTACTGTCTTTCCAACCATTTGTTATAATGGTTGCACTAATTTTCCAAATCACTTAAAAACCTGTTCCCATAATAAATGTAAAACATAAATGCCTTCAGTTCACAGTTTAATAGTGTACCTAGATTCCCTTAGAAAAATTTAGAATGCCTTTCTACATATGAAACTAAAAATGACAACCATCTCTGTCACTTTCTTCTCTATCTTCCATCAGATAATACTCTTTCCACTTGACATAGGACGTAAATGTAATTCTTTTCTATGTCAGGGCTGGCCCTGTCGCCTACTGATTAAGGGAGCTAGATCCCACGTGGCCAGCTCTGTGGTTTGAAGCCAAGGCCCAATAGTTGAAAAACATGCCAGGCATGTGTGTGTACCTGCCCAAAGTTCTGACAGGATGGAGAATGGACAATGCCTCATTTTAGGGTTCTTTCTTCCTCTCTTTCTCTGTTTCTCATAACACATGTGCCCTCCGGCAAATAAAAAAAAAGTAGATGGGGATTACTCTTGCTTGTTTATGTGCTTGTGTGTGTGTGTGTGTGTGTGTGTGTGTGTGTGTATACATTATTGCTGCCATCAGTTATTTAGTAAAAGAACCAAGTAAGCATATTCAAAATAACTTCATGGATAGCTTATTGACAAATAAATCATGTCAGAATAACTTGCATTAAACACTTTCTAAAATGATCTTTGCTATAAATGGGGCAAAAATCTTCAAAACTTGTATAGAAGAAAACAATTTTCAAGGTGAATTTAGAATAAGCTTATTTCTGTGAAATAGATTTTTTGTTTACACCCCTTCTAAACTGGGTGATATTTTTTAAAGTCTCATGAATTTTAATAACTTGAGTGGATATTCCAGATCCTTTTGCATATACTGTAATGCATCCACTGGTGAATTTTGATCACCTTTCTTAATACACATTTGTCTTTTGAGATTCTCATCTTAAGGGGTCATGATTTCTTGTGTCAATTTATGTCATCAACACTCTACACATATGGAACTATTCTAACAAACAGTTATGTGTTTATTTTTTTCCGAAAATTTGAAAAGTAAAAATAAAAATTAAAGATAAAAGTTATTGATATTAATAATATTGCCTGTATTATTGGCATACATTTTTAAATCAAGGGAAATTATATAATTTTTTAAGATTATTTTACAGGTAGTGAAATGATAGTATATAACTTCATGGTCTAGTGTGTGTTTCATCTCTGAGACAAAAATAGAGTATATTAAATCATCGTTCTGATTTTTCAAGTAAATTTGATTGCTTGGCATAATCTCTGAAAGGAATCTGACACATTATACTGATATTCTCTGGTACTTTATTTTACACTGGAATCAAATAATGAAGATGCTAATATATATTTTTTTCTTATCAGACCAAGGTTGGATTTAGGTAATATAAGGCTAAATGACTTTAAGGAGATGCAAATTTATATAATGTGTTGATAGATGGATACCTACAAATAATTGGAATAAGGTATGAATTCCCTCATTTAAGATGCTGGTCTCTGCTTTGTTCAAGTCATAGCTTACTGGGAGCTGGAATAATACTTGTAGACATACGTGGGGATTTAGAGCATTGTGAACTAGCTTCTTGCGTGGCTGCAGACAGAGGCAGTGGAAGGAGCAGCTCAGTGTTACGCTCTGGAATCAGCCCATGCAGGCCAACCGTCTTGATTTCAGTCAGACACACCTGTCTGATTCTGGTCTGTTGTTTTAGTCTTTCTGTACCTAAGTTTTCTCAAAGTAAAATGAGGCTAATAATAGCGCTTTCCTCACTTACTGCAATAGTACTTACTTCAGTGGAGGCTGTGGGTACTAACAATCCATGTGAATAACTTACAGTGGTGCATATTAATTGCTCTATTATTAAATTTTATAAAGTTGTGATTTTCAGATGCTTTAACATAGTATATTCCATTGGACACTTAAAGTAGTTTGTTGCTTTTACTTACCCATTGCTTTTCTCTTACTGTATTTTTGTGTGTATTGTATTATATCTGTGCTTCTCATCCTGAAATAACTAACAACTCATTTTTAAGTATAATTGAGAATGTTGCTTTAATTTATATCATTCAAATCATGGTCGTGGGACCAGCAGTTAGTGTAATGGCTATGTTGCTGGACTCCCATGTAGTCGACCTCGGTTCAAGTCCCGGACCCAGTGGCTTAAACTCACGCTGGGCGCATGTGCATGTGTGCCCAAGATCCCGAGAGGAGAATGGAGGAGAAGGGATTGTGGCATGGCCATCCCCCCTGGGGGGTGATTTCTCGCTTTCTATCTCTCTGTCTCTCTCTGTCTGGAGAGCGTACGCGCCCTATAGCACAAACCTCTCAATAAAACAAAAAAAGTCATGGTCGTATTGTCAGACTGAGTCTTATGCACTGCCATACATATTATGTTTGGATAATTCCTGCAGACACAAGGTTTTGATTAAACCCCAGTGAAGCTATGACTATGATGCTTCCATTAGATTTACTGTAGTTTAATGAATTTGCTCTAATTAATTTTAGAAATCAAAGAAAATAATCTTCTTTTGTTTATAGTCCTCCTATATTTTGTCATCTTAAGCTATTTGAAAATAAGAAAAGCAGGCCTTACAGTAGATTTACAAGTATTAGCTAAAATGGTTGGCATTAAGTAGGCATGCAGTAGCTGACATGCAGCTGCAAAGGGGCCACTCTACTCACCTGCTGCTCAGAGTCTGGTCCGTGGTCCCAGCAGCACCTGGAAGCTTGTCATAAATGCAGACTCACAGAAGCCCACCCTAAACCGACAGTATCAGCCTCCAGTTTAATCATGTTCACAGGTGACTCCTATAGGGTTGGTGATAGAATGTGTTGCCTTTGATATTTGAAGAGCTCTCATGAGAAAGAAGAATTAGCACTGGCCTTTGTGTCTCTGAACCAGAAGGTAGAATTAGAAGAACTAGAATTCACTGTGTAAATTGTAGACAGATTTATCATGAAAAGAGAATAAGCTTTGATGAATAGGCACTCACTCAGCACCTACCATTTACTGAGGGCTGGAGACAAACACACACACGATTACTGTCCTCTAGGGGTAATGCTAAACATACCAATCTATAAGCACAGTGTATGACTGTGTGTCCTAATAAATAGAGGCTTGCTCAGTTTGTTCTGGGAACACAAAGAAAGATGCTTCATTCAGAGTGATTGAGGGTCATAGCCAGCAAAGGCGTCTTGAGGAGCTTGGTATTGTTAGCTAAGTAGAAAAGGAGTTGGTCATGCAGAGAAGAGGAGCAGGAAGCCATTCCAGGCAGACGTATCTACAGAAATTGGTACAGGTGGAGAGTGGGACTCTATAAATAACCATGACTTTCCTGAGTCCCTTACAAGCACACAAGCAAATAAAACGCTGACCTTTTTTTTTTTTAAATTCTAAAATTATATCCTTTAAATCAGTAATGTTTAAATTATATAATGTGAACCTCCAATTTTGGAAGAATGTTAGAGTTTATTTAGTCTTCTAGGGCACATACTTTCATTTCTGTGCCGCTCATCTGCAGAGTTCACTCTCAAGCACGTAACAGACATTTGTTTGTAACTGAAGTATCTCATTCTAAAGATAAATAAATTGAGGCTGAAAGATATGATATTACTTAAATCAAAGGCTCAAATCCAGAATACAGACCCCCTACTCCATATAAAGCCAAATGCCTAGTTTAGTTCAATAAGAAACACCATGACTATAATGGCCACATATCCCTTTTGACCACATGTAAACTATGTTGAATGCATACACAGTATTTATAGAACAAGGTAGCCTGGACTCTGAACATGGACTTCAGATACCAAAATCTACTCCAACATTTACCAGTGGTATATACTTAACCATGTTAATCAACCTGTATGGGCCTTAGCTATAAAGGGGATTTAACAGTATCCACTTTATGAGGTTTTTGTGAAAATAATAAATTAATCAGGACCAGGTTGGAGTAATGGCTATATTGCTGAATGACCATGTAGTTGACCACGGTTCGAGTCCCAGACCTGGCGACTTAAACTCATGTTGGGCGCATTCCAACATCCTGAGAGGCGAGTGGAGGAGAAGGGATTGCAGCATGGCCATCCCCCTGGGGAGGATTTCTCGCTTTTTGTCTCTCTGTCTCTCCCTGTCTGGCAAGCGCATATACCCTATAGCAAAAACCTCTCCAAAATAATAATTATAATAATAATAAATTAATCAAAAATAGATTAGAAAATAGCCTATGTGTATATATATATGTATACAGTCTTCTCTATTATACTTCCTCCCAAATATCTATCATTATTAGTACTACTAATTATCAAACACTATTTTAAAAGTGATATAAAGAATACCAGTAAGGGGGACAAGCAGTTGGCCTAATGGCTATGTCGCTGGACTCCCATGTAGTCGACCGCGGTTCGAGTCCTGGACCTGGCGACTTAAACTCACGCCGGGCATGTGTGCATGCATGCCCAAGATCCCAAGAGGAGAATGGAGGAGAAGGGATTGCGGTGTGGCCATCCCGTTTTGGGGGTGATTTCTTCTTTCTGTCTCTCTGTCTCTCTCTGTCATTCTGGCGAGAGTAAGCGTCCTATAGCAAAAAATCCTCTCAAAAAAAAAAAAAAAAAAAAAAAAATACCAGTAAGGAACTTGTCTCATAGCCTAGTGCTTAAGGGAGTTGGATCCCACGTGATCAAATTTGGTTGAATTCCCATCCTGGTGCCTTGAAAAACATGCCAGGTGCCTTCCCATGTGTGCCCTGAATCTCAGCAGTATGGTGAGATAGAGGAAGAGAGATTACTGCATTATTAAGCCCCACCGTGGAGGTGCTTTCTCTTCCTCCCTCATCTTCACCCTACTCTTTTTCTCTGGTGAGTGCGCAATCCATGTGGCAATAAATAAACATTAAATGAATAAAAGAACAATAAAAAAATGGATAGCCTTATTTTTGAGAAAAATATATTCCTGTTTTTGTTTGTTTGTTTGTTTTGTTTTGTTTTGTTTTAGTGTATGTATTCTTTCAGAGTCAAGCACCCTTAACAGGGCCCCACATAACAGTCCCATCCTACCCTCAGCTTTTCACAGCCAGCCAGGATCAGGGACACACGTGTTTTGGCAGGTACGTGTTGATCTGGGCATCCCAGTCTTCTTTATGGCTTCCAGTAGTGCAGAGCATTGTACCACGGCTAATGGGCTGAGAATACCACATTCTGATTGGAAGGACAGTAAAAGTGACTTCAGTCACTTGAAGCAAAGCCCAGGTCATCTTGTGCAGCTCTCAGGATACTTGTGCCCCCAGCTACTGTGAAGGTACTGGCTTCACGTGTATCACTTATGCATACAATTTGGCCATGTAACTAAGTTAGTCAATGTTGACTTTGAGAATTAACTGACAGAATGTTAAAATGTCTTGGCAAATAAATTTGGTTTACTGGAGTTAAACTAGCTTAATTATATGCAGCAGTGAGGTTATCATTCTAGCAAAAGGATGTAGTACTGATAGTCTGTCTGAATGGTTCTCTGAGTTACCATCAGTGTCTTTCAGGAGCTTAGAGCAGGAGTAAAATGTAGACTTCTCCTTCTAGCAAAACTATTTCATGTTTTCACATGTAAAGAATATTTGAGAACAGGTCAGTCTGTGGCATTGTGGTTAATGCAGCTGGAACTCACATGGCCACCTGTGAGATTCAATTTCCAGAAACTGTGGCTTGAAAACACACACTCAGACATAAGTGTTTCCCCAAATTCTGAAAGAATGGAAAAATGGAAGAGAAGGGATTGCAGTTTGACAATCTCCCCTTGGGGCGAAGGATGCTTTCTCACACTCGCTGTCTCTCTCTGGTGAGTGCAGGCACCCTTTGGCAAATTAGGAAAAAAAAAAAAAAAAAAAAAAAAAGAATGTTCTAGATAGGTGTCTGCATTTCTCCCCAGGAAGTTCACTTGTATTTGGATGCAATAGGAAGTGGTACTATATAATTACCATTTAAACGGTTTATTATCATATTAGTATGCAGTGTCAGTGACAGCTATGAAAATTCTCTCCTGTGGTTTAGCAGAGAAGTTCAGAAAACTCCACTTATACCAGTTAATAAATAACAGCCAATCAACATTTGTTAGGAGTTCATTTAGTGTTTTATGTGCTTTATCTCATTTAATCTTCAAAAGAACTAAAATGTGATAATGTGGATTATTATCATTAAACACCATGTTTTGGCTATAGACATTGAAAATTAGAGAAGGTTGAATGTTCCCTGGAGCACGTGATGACTTAACTAATGGTGCTGAATAATGGATATATTAAGTTACTTACTGTGCTAAGCATTTCAAAACAAAGAGTTGTGCTGTTACATATCACATTTACCATTAAAAACTAACTAAATAAACAGTGGAGCTTGGAGTTGAGGCCAGCTATCTACCCACACCGTCTGCGCCCTTCTCCTCGGGGCCCTCCCCTCCTGCAGTCCACCCAACCTTGATGACACCGCATTTCATCCGCACTGAGATAACGGGATTTTAAAATAGATCCTACTAATGTTGTTCCAATGTAATTGTATCATGAAAGTCTGGGTTATAACCTAAATTTTAGAGAAGGCTTATATGCAGGAGAATGTGATATCCACGACATGCAGGTTTTTTCATCATCTGTCAATTCGGAATATCAGACATTTAGTTAGTTTACATATCAAAAAGTCTTCATTATTTGTATGACATGTGTCTACCTAAAATTCTCCTACAGGATATTTTATAAATAACAAAAAGAAAAAAATACATATTCTGAGACAATGAGACTCAGTTTTTTCCAGGAGAGATAGAGGCCCCTGTAGCACGTTGGGAAGTTCCCATATTTATGTCTATTTCTTTACCAGTTGCATTCTTGTCTGTGTGTAGATTAGTCTGTCATATCACAGTCATTGCTTGCTCCTGATCAGATGCATTATAATTTCCTGATGTCCACCTGGAGAACCTCTAGGTAAGAGAAAGAGAATAAGCCGGTGGTTCTTTAGGTTCTTTAGCCTGGAAACACACACATCACATGGGAATTTTTTTTTTTTTTTTTTTTTTTTTTTTTTTTTTTTAATCCTGGCAGGACCAGTGTGCTCCAGGCCACATAAATCAGAATCTCTGGGATACACTCAGGCATAACTATTTAAAAGAAATTTCCCTATGTGATTCCAATAGGAGGCCAAAATTGATAACCCTAGAATGAATCAATGCACATCAATCATTACTAATGGAAAAGCCCTGAGTGAAGCCATGTGCTGATATGGGAGGAAAACAAACAAACAAACAAGCAACATGCTTGAGTGGAAACTCGAATTTCCAGTTGAGGATTTCCTATTTTGTTGTTTTATCACTTCAAGTACTAGAGCACTGAGTTATTTAGCATATGCTATCTGCTAGATATTCGACATTCACTTATTTGATCTTTCCTTCAGCATTTGGAGGTAGGTAACATTTTTCTAATTTTCAGATGTGAAAATTGAGGCTTAGAAACTCACCTACCACAGAACTTAGAGGTAGAAGATCTAGGTATTAAATCCTATTGTTGTTGCTGTTTTCAATTAAAAAGACAATGACATTTGGTGCTGGCAGGTGCCATGGTGGTTAGTGATGTTGGACTCCCACATGGCTGACTGTGGTTTGAGCCTCAGACCTGGCGGCTTGCTTTTTCATTTTCTCTTTATGTCTCTCTCTCGTTCTCACTCTGTCCCTCTCTGGTCAAATTTAAATAAATGAATAAGTAAAATTAAATTTAAAAATTGCTTTATCTGACAAATTCATTTTCTATGACTCATAACAAAATGGTACAAACTGGGTCACTTAAACAATGCAAATTTATTCTCATAGTTTTGGAGGTCAGAGTTCAAGATCAAGGTGTTGACCAGGTTAGTTCCTCCTGAGGGCTGTGAGGAACAGTTGGTCCCAGGCCTGTCTCCTTGGCCTAAGGAATGCAGTCTTGCCCCTTTATCACTTTGCATCATCTTCCCCCATATGTGTCTTTTCTGTAAAATAGCCTTGTTTTTTTTTTTGTTTTGTTTTGTTTTTTCATTTTTCTTTTTGGAGAGGTTTTTGCTATAGGGCACATGTGCTCACCAGAAAGACAGAGAGAGACAGAGAGACAGAAAGTGAGAAATCATCCCCCAGGAGGGATGGCCATGCCACAGTCCCTTCTCCTCCATTCTCCTTTCAGGATCTTGGCCACGCATGCACACACATCCAACGTGAGTTTAAGCCACCGGGTCCAGGACATGAACCACAGTCGACTACATGTCCAGCGACATACCCATTACACCAACTGCTGGTCCCAACCTAGCCTTGTTTTTATAAGTATATTGATTATACTGGATGAGGAGATACCCTACCTCAGTGTGACTTTATATTAACTTGCTAATTCCATGTGCCATGAGCCTATTTCCAAATAAGATACCACTTGGAGATACTGGGGGTTAAGACTTTGCATGTGTATTTCAGAGGGATAATATTGATCCTATAATACTTAATTATGAGGAAAGTCATTATTTATAAACTTAAATCTGTTTGCTACCACTGGAGTGTTGATAGTATTTTGTGTGGCTAGAAATAATGGGAGATAGGTTTGTAAGAAAGTCCTTAACTCAGAATATGCTCAGATCAAAGCATGAAAGACTGATTGATGACTACTTATGTATGACTGTCTGCATCCATCTATTACATGTAAAACTACAAAGAAATGTTTTCAGAATTAATCTCTTCTGGGTAGCAAATGAGCTAAAGGTACTTGAAAATCAACCCTCTATCCCATGAGAAATGTTTGTCTAAAAAAAAAAAAAAGAAAAAAAAAAACCTTAAAAGTTTCCAAACTCACATAGCACTTTATTCTGCATTAGGCACCATTTGACATTATCAACATCATTTAATTCCTTGAGCTATATTTTTTATTAAAACAAGAATTCTGAGAACATGTATTCTAAATAACTATAGACATTTATTTTCTATCAGCAAAGAAAGAACTCTCTCAAAGCTAAAACAACCTTCTCCAATTGAATCTCAAGATTTAATTGCTAATTCCACTTGGATTATAATAGTGTCTATTTGAAGATGGCAGGTTTCATTAGTTGTCCCTTTCAGTGTTCTTCAGAGAATGTTAAGAAACACATTTCCCCCCTATTTCAGATATGAAAACTGAGTTGCCCAGGGCAAAGACATTGTTCATCTCTTGCACTTAGCAAGCACAATTGTTCATTCCACGCGCACAGCGACTGTCCTGTTTGTGTATTTTCCAGCTTTGTTACAGTGTACAAATTGGAAAATAGAGATGTTTGACAGCCTAGAGCAACAGAGAAAGACTGCGAATTTATCATAAAGTTATTCAGGCTGTTTACATTCAGCCTGGCACAAACAAGTATTTGATAATAGAACTGAAAAAAACCATAGGTGAATTTTCCTATTCTTTTGAAAAGATTTTGCATTCATGATACAAGTAGCTATATATGCAATAGATTTTTCACGTGACTTAGTAAAAGGGTCAATGTATTGTTAAATTTCTATAATATGACAGTTTTGTTCTTGGGAGAATAATAGATAGGAATATTGCATTTTAGCTTTACCTGAAATAAGCAATAATACTAATGATGTTGGTTTTAAACTTCAAAGATCAATGACCAAAAAAAAAAAAAAATCATTATTCATATGCTTTTTTTGTTGGTGTTGGAGCAATCACTAGTAATATCAAATGCCCGTAGGGGTGGGCAGCGATGCATCAGTAAAACACAATGCTCTGTGAAGGCTGACCCACATGGGGAGATTTGAGGTTTTCACTGAAGACCTCCCAACACATGCCCAAGAACTGTGATCCATGAGGCCGGGAATGGATCATTGCATCAGGACACCATGGTGGTTCCACCTCTCTCTCTCTCTCTCTCTCTCTCTCTCTCTCAGTCATGGACGTAATAAAAACCTTAAAGAAAGGAACAAAACACGTGTCCACACAAAAATCCACTCTTATTACAAAGTACTATTTATCTTTCCTTAAATCACATAAAATCTGTGGGTATTTGATAGGATGAAATCTATTTCTTAACTGATTTGTCTGCGTATAGCATGTTTACTAAAATCAAATGCCACTGCTAATTTTAACTGCCATTCATTGAGTACTTAGCTGGTGAGTGTGATGAGATCTTGGACAGTAAGAAGCCTCGCACCATCCTTAGTTTATGTGTCCTCATAGTCTTTGCTCTTTCCAGTCTATGATATTTAAAAACGTATCATGTTAGATTATTCGTGAGTTCTCTGAGAGGCGTGTGTCTCATCCACTAGAACAGGGTCTCATGCATTGAATTTGTTTAGTAAATACTTATTTACACATTAAAAGAATGAAGTAATTTAGTGGTCATTTGAATAATGCAGTTATAATTAGGTGAACACTTTAAAAATAATGTCTATTTTCTTAATATTTAATAGCACTGACAAATTTTGCACGTTCCTACATTTATTGGAGAAAATGAAGTTGTCACAAAGCATATATGAGATCACATGAAAAGCTCAGGCTTTCTAAAGAGAAGGAGATCTGCAGGGGCTGCAGCAGCAGGGAGGTGATGGGGCACTGGAAACACTGACAGCAGCAGCAGGTACTTGTTTCCCATGTGAAAAATCCATCAGTTGTATATTTATCTGCAACTTTCTCTATATTAAAATTCAATAGCAAGTTGTAAAAAGCAAATTAGTCAGACTTGGAATCAAGCTATACTTCTGAGGGAGTAGGGATGAAAGAAACCAGGAGCTATGATTGGAATTGTTCTCTAATACCAAAGATAATTGCAGGAGAAAACCAGTGTACCAGGTAGAAGGGAAACTGGGGGATTTAGCAAAGGGCCTTCGGAGCCTTCTTGCAACACATAGGGGGATTATTTCATCTTTATGTGAGTTCAGTGTTCATAGTAGTACATGGGACTTTATTCACACTTAACACAGATAACTGGTATAGCACAATAAATCATTTGCTAAAAAAGAGGGAATTTCTAAAGAAGCAGTATGTCTGGCTCTCACTGCCTCGAGTTTGTACAAAAATGAGCGTGTGTAAAACAGACATCATAATGTTCATCCGACATGCGTCAGGACTGACGGGTATTCCAAGCTGGCTGCTCCCAGTTATTTGTGATTTGGTGATGATGTTGCTTCTGGTGTTTTACTTAGAGGTGAATGCCTAAATTTATTATCATTTGCTTAACATTATAATTGCTGTCTATTTAGGCAGACAGACACAGTTTCCATGCCTAAAAAAATTCTCCCGATTAGAATTGAGAAAATACAGAAAAATAGGCAAAAAAAAACACAGAGCTTATACAAATGATATAAACATTTCCTTAAGTGTAAAAAGAGAAAAGAGTGCAAACTAAACCTATAAGAGATACTATTTCTCACCTTTCAGGTTGGCAAGAAAAAAAATTGATCGTATACTCTTTCGGCAAGGATTTAAGGAAACAGCATCTCACTTCTAGTAAGAATGTAAAGTGGAACCACAGTTACATAGGAGTATTGGCAAAACCTGCAATAACTACAAATGCATTTATTCTTTAAGCCAACCATCTTAAATTTTAGGAATTTACCCTAAAAATAGCCTCAGTAATATAAATATGTATATACACCAAAATTACTCATTGATGCATTAGATCTAATGAAAAAAATTTGGAAATTATCTTCATGACCAAACACAAGGATTGGTTGAATAAACTGGGCTACATATACAAAATGGGGACACCTCAGCTGTACAGAATACCGAGAAAGGACACTTTCTGAATATAACTAAGTGAAAAAAAATATGATAAAGAGGATTTATTGTATATTAACTTTGTATGAGGAAAAAATGACAAAATATAGCTATATGATTGAAGCAATTCTGAAAAAATATGTGAATTGAGAAAATGAGTAAATACATTAATGGTGCTGGGAGTCACAGGTGGTGTCTTGCTTTTCTCAGTTTCACTCTCTCCTCTGTCTCCAATCTCTCTCTCTTATCAAATTAAAAATAAATAAATACAAATAAAATAATTTAAAAAATAAAAACAGTGTATTCTTTCACATCTAGATACCTTATGAGCATATTTTAATAAACACAAAAATTTTTTTTCTTTTTAGTTTTTGTTGTAATGTGCATGTGCTCACCAGAGAGAGATGAGAGAGAGAGAGAATGAGAATGATAAATCACTTCCTAGGGGATGGCTATGCTACAATCCCTTCTCTTCCTATTTCTTCTCAAGATTTTGGGCATGCATGCACTTGTGCCTGGTGTGGTTTTGTTTTGTTTTGTTTTGTTTTGTTTTGTTTTGTTTTGTTTTGTTTTGGAGAGGTTTTTGCTATAGGGCACATGTGCTCACCAGAAACACAGGGAGAGACAGAGACAGAAAGTGAGAAATCACCCCCCAGGGAGGATGGCCACACTGCCAATCCCTTCTCCTCCATTCTCCTCTTGGGATCTTGGACACACACGCACATGCGCCTGGCGTGAGTTTAAGCCACCAGATCCAGGACTGGAACCGCGGTCAACTACATGGGAGTCCAGCGACATAGCTATTACGCTAACTGCTGGTCCCCTTGGTGTGTTTTTCAAGCAGGTCCAGAGTTTAAACTGTGCAGTCAGCCTTGTGGAATCCAGACACCTTGACTACTACCTCACCAACTGGCCCCAACTCTTAAACTAGTACTTGAAAATAATGTCAGTATATTCAAGTGGATAATTGCCACTAACTAGCTAAAGTGTGATCTGAGGACTGTCAGTGAGTTGATATAAGGTAGGAGGAAAATCACACTAAGAGCATTGACTGAGAAACAAAAGGATGGACCATGAAGAACAAGTGAATGGCCAGCTAGTGTATGTGCTTAAAGTAACAGGAGAAGGAAAGATACAGGAAAAAAATCTCAGGGCCTGTCAATAAATAATGGTACCTGGACCAGCAGGTGGCGTGGTCGTTAAGGGCACTGGACTCCCACATGGTCAATTGGGTTTTGAGTTCTGGACCTGGTGGCTTGCTTTCTCCCTTTTCCTCTTTCTCTTTCACTCTGTCCCTCTCTGGTCAAATAAAATTAAATAAATAAATAAATAAATAAATTTAAATAAGATAATTATTTAATATATATATATATAGTATAATATACATAGTGTGTGTGTGTGTATATAAAAGGTGTGTGTATGTGTGTGTATATATATATATATATATATATAAATGATGTGTGTGTGTGTGACACACACACACACATACACACACACACAAATGGTACCTACCACTGGTCCTGATTAAAATGATGACAGTAAACAACTGATGTGTCCTTTGTGCTTAGTTCCATATCACAGGCCAGAAGATGCTACACACATGTATATTTCAAACACAAAACTACAGAAGCAGGTTTGTCCAATAGGAGTTTTAGGGTAAAGGAGATGGTACCAGTTTACTTAAAGTCAATGAGTGTGAATATGTTCTCTGATATAAAGAACTCAAAAATAGGAACAGGCCTCAGAGTAAATGCTAAAGTGGGGAGAAATAACACAGATATGAAGTTAGCTTAGAACAATTTAATATTTTGAAAACATCCATAGGAAGACGTGCTAAGGGCATAGACTGAAAAAAATAAATCCCAGTTATCTCTTTTTCTGGAAAAATTGTTCATACGTACCTGTAAGGGAAAATCAAGTCTAAGAAGGATGTATAGAGCTTCTCTCTCTCTTTTTTTTTTTTTTTTTTTTTTTTGAGAGGTTTTTGCTATAGGGCGTGTGCGCTCGCCAGACAGACAGAGAGAGACGGAGAGACAGAAAGTGAGAAATCACCCCACAGGGGGAATGGCCACGCCGCAATCCCTTCTCCTCCATTTTCCTCTCAGGATCTTGGGCACGCACGCACATGTGCCCAGCGTGTGTTTAAGCCGCCGTGTCCGAGACTCGAACCACGGTCGACTACATGGGAGTCCAGCAACATAGCCATTACGCTAACTGCTGGTCCCCTAGAGCTTCTCTTGATAGAGGAGTACTTAGTGTTCTTTGGAAAAAGTTGTCAGGAAAATATAATTTGTAGATTCTCCAAACTTGTTTGTTCTGTTCAGATATCAAGATGAACATACCTCATTGAGAAGGAGATTTATATCAAGTTAAAGGGACTAGCACTAAATGTTTTCGAGTTTCCCTACCAACTCTGACATTTTTTCCATTTATTCTAAGGTGAACTGTTTTAAAAAGCTTAGCTACCTCATATTTAATAATGTCTGTTGAAAGGTAGTCATGTTTGTAAATAGCATACTTTCCATTTTTGACATTTCTATTATGATAATGTAAACTTATTATCTAATATCCCTCTCTTTTAGATGAATTTGTTCTACATTATTTATTTCAAGTAATGTTGTACATGTCAGCATCAATGCCTTTTTTTTCAACCTTGACACATTCAGAATACCAAGGAGAGCCTAGCATTGGGAAAATGATTACATGAATCTGCTGTTCTGATGATGAACTCTTTAAAGCTATACGGTTCTACATTTACATATCAGACAGTTCCCAAAGTTTCATAAGAAAGACCAAAGTGCTGACACCATATGTTGACTCAGATCCTATAAGTGGGATGTTATTAAAAGCAATTGAGATTGATCAAAAAAGTTCAGATTTTGAGGCAATTCATGGAAAACTTCATTAGATTTTCAGCATTACTTGGCAGAGATTAGAAGATATGTTTTAATCTCTTTAACAAAGAACAAGTGAAATCTTACAGAAAATGAGGGACAAGTCAAAGTTTGCTTTAATGAGCTTCACTGGGCCAGCCCAAGGCTAGTGCTTGAGGGAGTCAGATCCTAAATGGTTGACCAAGTTGTTTGCATCTTGGCCCTGGTGGCTTGTTACATGCCGGAGGCACTTCCATGCATGCCCAAAATCCCAACAGGACGAAGAGGCTGAGTAGAAGAGATTGTGGTGTGACCATGCCCCATGGTGCGGGGAAGTGGTGCTTTTTCCCTCTCAATGTCTCTTTCTGACAATTGCACATACCCGCTAGGAAAAAAAAAAAAAATTCACTAAAATTGGATATTGGCCCTAAAAAGATAGTCTTAATAGGATTTCAATAATTTTTTAAAACCAGTGCAGCATTATACATTAATGTCTATAGTTACTAAAAGGAAATAGCAGTTTTAAAAATACCAGTTATCAAAATCAACTCATAAGTTTCACTCTCACCCTGAGACTTATCTTGGCCCTAAATCCTACTTTACCTTCAAACCAGTTGAACTGAAAACAGACAAAGGAGCCACAACTGTAGGTAATCTATGAAGAAGAGATTGCTTTTCAAAGAACCTGAATCTTGAGATTACCTTTAGAGATGTGTTCACACCAAAATTTTAAACAGGGTTTTTAACAGAATAGTATAGAGAGGAGTCACATAAGTAAAGATATATTGGGTTATTGGAAAAGTCATGACGTACTTTTTCTGTTTTTCTATGTAAAAATGTCTCATGACTTTTCCAGTATGAAAGTGTTCATTTATCTAACAGATATTTATTGTATTTGTTCTTATTGCTGTGTGGAGGATACAGGGGACAATAAAAGAGATATGGATTCTATTCTTATGGAGATCAAGTGGAACATTTACCTAAACCTACCTACATTATGAATACCTATATTTATCAAGTGTTCGTTAATATTTTTTCCCTTTCTCCTTTCCTGCCTTGTTTGCTATTAATTGAGGTGCTGTTAAAGTTAGTTCTTTTTTTTTTATAATTGAAATGCTCTAAATAGTATTTTTGTTAGTTACTATTAGACATCTTAAAATGTGCATTTTTCTTAATGTATCTTTATATTAAATATCTTTACACTTTCCTATAACAATGTAGGGCACGTGGAACATTGGACGCTTGGAATGGAAATGGGTAGTCACAAAGTATTTATTTATTTTTTTGGGGGGGAGAGGTTTTTTTGCTATAGGGCACGTGCACTCGCCAGAAAGACAGAGAGAGACAGAGAGATAGAAAACGAGAAATCACCCCTCAGGGGGGATGGCCACGCCACAATCCCTTCTCCTCCATTCTTCTCTCGGAATCTTGGGCACGCACGCACACGCGCCTGGCGTGAGTTTAAGCTGCCAGGTCCGGGACTCGAACCACGGTCGACTACATGGGAGTTCAGTGATATAGCCATTGTGTCACCTGCTGGTCCCACAAAGTATGTTCTTAAAAAGGTGGGATTTGGCATAAGAGAATTAATGGAGGCATAATTCAGAAGTTTGCAGATTAGGAAGGTTGTTTAATTTCATTTCATTTTAGCTGGGAAATATCTGAACATATTTATAGGTAAGAGGTGGAGCAAATAGGGTTTCTATCTAAGTTCGCTCAGCATATTTGTTGAAATTAGTAAGAAATACCTCTTAGAACAAAAAAAATATCATTCTTAGCAATGCAGTTCTGGTGTGATTAGTCAAATCAGTTAAAATACATGTTCTAAGACTCCAAGGAAAGAATTAGCACTAGAGGGACCAGCAGACAGCACAATGGTCACTGGACTCCCACATGGTCGATCATGGTTTGAATCCTGGACGCAGAGGTTTGAAACTTACACTAGTCATATGTGCGTGTGTGCCCAAAATCCTGAGAGGAGAATGGTGAAGGGATTGTGGCATGGCCATCCTCCCTGGGGGGTAATTTCTTGCTTTCTGTCTCTCTGGTGAGTGCACATGACCTGTAGCAAAATCTCTCTCTCTCAAGAAAAAAAAAAAATTAGCACTAGAACAATAAAACCCTTTTCTGAATGACAAGAAGTTTAATAACTATCATGCATATCTTTGTGATTTTGTACCTCTTATTTTTTTAAGTTAATTTCTTTCCTTTATGAGAGAGAGACAAAGAGAAAGAAAGGCAAGAACCCTTGGTAAGTTCTCAACTCACCGTGATTCTCTCCCCAGCCTCGAGCCAGCCGGGATCACAGATGCTCTTGAGGTGTTCAGTTAGAGCCAGCAACTGCACTCCGGCCTCCTATGCAGCGTGAGGGTTGCACAGCGTCACCCTACTTCCCATACCACCATTCCTATTGAAAGTCAGCTCTTACACTTACCACTGACAGAACAAAAAGGGCTAAATTGTGAGCTGAATTTGTTTCTTTGTTGTTATTTGTTTTACATTATGTGGATTTCCGTTTTATTTTCCTTAATCTCTAATTTTCTTAAACATATTTTAAAATTCAAAAATTTAGTAATTATGTCCTGGTGAACTGCTTTCTTAAGGGCCCAACCATTTTATACAGTTGCCTTCTTTGATAACATCAATAGAAAGTCTTTAGTAAAGAAAGTATTACACTCGTGCATTATAATTACTACTATTAAATAGTGTTATTCTGCTTAAGTCTAAATTCCTGATGCTTAGAGATGTGACACTGTCTCTTAGCATGGGAAAAGAATGAAAATAATCTACTAATTTAAAAGCTGTAATCAGAAGAATAACAACATTCAGTGAGACTGTTGTAAGAACATGAACTGTAACTCAGATGTCCTATGGCTCTGACTCTCTCCAAGGTTGTGTTATATCACTTCACCTGCCTACACAGGATGGCTAAATGACTAAATTATAACTGATCAAATGAGGAGAAAATACTTCTATACAGTTTACTGAGTTTTGGAACCATGTTGCCTCAAAATTTTTAAAATATAATGTCTTTAGCAATCTAAATATAGATATATAGAGATAATGCTTGAGGCTGACGACTCATTTAACTGCTGGGCATTAGATATTGAATAGAGGGATTACTTTTCATTGGCAATTGTGCAACCACTCTAATTAAATAGTACTTGCCACTCTTAAATATGAATCACATGAAGCATACGAATCTTATGAATAAATGCTGATGTTCCCATTTTATCACTTAATATATTGGGAAAAATAAAGGTACAGTGATTGATCTGGGGCAAAGTCCTTGTCAGTGTTAAGACTTTAAAAGCTAGGACTTTTCCCCCTGCCAGTTCTTTAGATTACTGATTTATATTAGAGACATTTATTCTATTTAAATTCCATATTTTGAGAATTAACTACTTTAGCATTCAATATATTCAATCTGTTCTTTACTTCAATCTTATGAAACACTCCAAATAGTATGTTCAGATTTTTTTTTTTACATTAATGAAGCAATGGTATCTAGACCTGTCCTAATGACAGTGAAAATGAAAAGGTTTTGTATTTTGGCAATTTCTGAATCTTACGGTGTTATTTCCTGAAGAAACAGTAATAAATCACTTCTTATCGTGTTTCCTTGTAATAAGAATACCAAAAATGCTCCTTGATATCTGGGCAACCTATCCAAAATAATGACACCTAATGTGACATATTCAGCTTCCTTGTGAACGAGAATGAATATTTATTCATCTTTTTTGAGTTTGCACCCTAGGGGGAAGGCATGATGTTACTTAGCTGTCTGTCAAAGACTTGACAGAGAGCTCTCACAGGTTAAAGTAGATGATATTAATCAGATACCATTTTCATTTTTTTATCTGAAAGTTTTCTTTAAGTTAACTTGGCTAGGAATTTAAAATGTTATGAAACATTTGTTCTCATATTGTGTGAAATCATGTACATAAACATAAACATAAACATAGTCTTATCTGTGTGATTCAGTGTGATACAGTGTTATAGCGGATACTCCAGGGTATAATGTGGCCATTCTTTTTAGTGCCTCTAGTAATCAAAATGTTTGGGACAGATTCAGAAATCACCCCGTGTTTTACTGAATTTTGCACACAACTAATCTTTGATATATGCAGACTTTCACTTAATTGCTATTATGTTCAATGTAGATGGTCTTACAATGACCTTAAAAACAGAAAGAGTGAACTTATTAATTGGGGTCCTGCTTGATGTACTTTTTGAAGAATAATTGTCTGATAACTTGAAAAATCCTTTAGTAATTATGTGAAAATGTGGAGTGAACACTACAACAAGGTTTCAAAGATAAGTAATGACTGGAAGTTTTACATATTTCAATCTTTAAATATGTCTTTCAATCACAGTACATACTATACTAAAAGGTGATTTTTTTCCCCTCTCAGAGGAATAAAGAGCATAAGAAAGTAAAGAGGAAGCATTTCACTGAACTATCAATTATTTGCTTATAACCCTTATTTTCTACTACATAATCTTACTACCAAAAGCTTTGTTCAATAAGGATGGATAATTATCAACTATTGATAATTATCCAAGATAAGAGGTATGTCTTTCATATGACTCTATGCTTTAATTAAAATATTAGTCAAATGTCCACAAGGTATTTCCACAGTTAACTTGTAAAATGAGAAGAGCCTCAATTTAAAAAAACTAATTAAATACAGAATGTGATTCAATAAAAGTCACTGATGGTTAATTAAGGGAAGAATTAGCAGACTTGAATGAAAATATATAATACATATAATCCTAATTAGTGAATATGCTATTTGCTTCCCCTCCCATTAATAGACATTTACCAACTAAGTATTTAACCTTGAGAGAAATCAAAGACGTTTTCCTGAGTACATAGCATTTCCCCTATTCTAAGCTAGGCAATTTAGGGTTTGTAAAGACAGTTGAAATATAAAATATCTAGTATTTCCTTGCAAATGGAATTAAGGAGAAAGGTTTTAGTTTCTCTCAGAGAATAGAGACACTTATGCAGAAAACCAAATCTACCTAAAACAAAATGTCTACACGCTTACCTATATTGTTTTTCCTCTTCTTCCTCTCCAGTCCTGTTTGCTATTATCTAAGGTTGCTGTTGAAGTTAGAGCTGTTTTCTCATTTTATTTTTTTAAGAATTGAAATGCTCTAAGTAACTTTTTTTGGCAGTTATTATTAGATATCTTTAAGTGTGCACCTTTCTTAATGTATCTTTATATTAAATATCTTTATACTTCTCTTTAACAATTTAGGGTCTTAAAATATCTACAAGTGAAACAATAAATTACAAGAGAAGGAAATCACAGATCATTATTCATATTAAAAATAGACAGTAAAAGTGATTTTAAAAGCAATCACAATATTTATATGGAGATTACACATTATGATTAAGTGGGACTTATGCCTGGAAAATAAGATTGGGTCAACATTAAAAATCAATCAATGTAAATTATTGTTTATCTCAATATGTGTAAAAAAATTTATCTAAACCCAACATCTAATAATGATAAATACACTCAACAAAAATGGATTTATAGGCCAGCTGGTGACATGAGGGTTAAGGCAGCCAGATTACACATGGCTGGCTGAGTAATTTGCACACCAAATCTGGAAGCTTAGGGGAAAAAAATGGATTTATGTCAAATTGGTATGGGTCACCTAATAAAAACCTATTCCTGATGTAATACTTCATGAGAAACGATAGGATGTTTTCCCTGGATTTGTGAACAAAGAAATGATACCTGTCTCCACAATTTTAGTCAGTGTTACACTAAAGATTCTAGTCAATGCAGTAACAAGAGAATAATAGAAGAAAGATGGGGAAAGAAGTTAGCTTGGCTGTGCTTATACACAACATAAAAATGCATTTAGAAAATCTCATTTGATTAAAACATGATTAAAAGTAATGAATGAATTTATCATATTAACAGGATATAAGATTAATACCAAAAAGTAAAAGTAATTCCCTGTGCTAGTATCAAACATTTGGAAAATATCGAAGTACTACCACTTAAAATAACATTGAAGACTTAAAATATCAACATTTAAATAAAAATTAAGCTCATTTTCTATGTAGTAAATTTAAATTATTCATATAATAAGTTAATAAAGATCTAATTGAAGCAGGAGGTAGACCATGTTCTTTGATCAGAATACATATTATTGTTAATTTGTTCATTCTCTGGAAATTAAACTATCATATTCCTACCAGGCTTTTTTCCCTTATTTTACAAGATGATTTACATTTAATTGTACAGAAAAGACCTACCATACACAAAACTATTTTAAAAAATGCAGAATTTATAAGAATTTCAAAAATCATTATAAAGCTATAGCGATAAAGACAGTATGGTATAGATTTATAGATGTGCTATTGTTTGAAAGTGTTTCCTCAAACACAGGCATTGAAATTTGGTTGTATTATGATAGCATTAAGAGGGTGGAAACTTAATTCTATTATTAAGAGGTGAAGCC
Source organism: Tupaia tana (assembly GCA_026018925.1). Classification (NCBI taxonomy): domain Eukaryota; kingdom Metazoa; phylum Chordata; class Mammalia; order Scandentia; family Tupaiidae; genus Tupaia; species Tupaia tana. The sequence continues at coordinate 9,320,796 of JAKSZU010000003.1, read as the reverse complement.
TCTGGAAGATGATTAGTTAATCAGGGTGAGATCCCCTGATTGAATATTCATGGATTTATAAGAAGACAGACACAGACAGGAACTTTCTGTTCATGGACACTGACCCGTGCAAACTCTTGCCATGTGATGCCATGTGTGTTTCCAAACTCTGCAAAGATTACCCACCAGAACACGAGCAGAAAGACTCATCAGATGTAGATCCTTGACCTTAAACTTTGAAAACTAAGCTGAGAGACTCCTATTCTTATTAAATTATCCAGTGTGATATTCAATTGTTAGTAACAGAAAAACAAACTAAAACAAAATTTATAATGAGAATGGGGTTGTTTGCTAAGAACAAATACCTGAAAATGTGAAAGCGACTTAGGAACTGGTTAATGAATAGAGATTGGAAAAATTGGGCTGAATACTATAAAAGAAGCCTAGAACCTATTAATTACAATTCTTTTTTTTTTTTTTTTTTTGAGAGGTTTTTGCTATAGGGCGCGTGTGCTCGCCAGACAGACAGAGAGAGACGGAGTGATAGAAAGCCAGAAATCACCCCCCAGGGGGGATGGCCACGCTGCAATCCCTTCTCCTCCATTCTCCTCTCGGGATCTTGGGCACGCACGCACACGCGCCCGGCGTGAGTTTAAGCCACCGGGTCCGGGACTCGAACCGTGGTCGACTACGTGGGAGTCCAGTGACATAGCCATTACACTAACTGCTGGTCCCTTAATTACAATTCTAATGAAGGATCAGAGATGAGAAGTCCAGGGAAAAATTTGGAACTACCTAAAGATTAGTTAAATAATTGTGACCAAAATGGCGATAGAAATATGAATAGTAAAAATTATTCTGAAGGGGTCCCAGATAAAAATGAAAGCCTTCTTGAAGATATTTTGATCAACTGGACTGGGGAGAAATGTTCACATATTGAAATGTTCACTTTGTAAGTGAATCTATTAAAAAAAAATTAAAAAAAACTGTATAAGCATAAAAAAAATTGAAAGCCTTCTTACTGAGGCTTAGACCAATGGTTATACTGTATTATACCTGGGCAAAGAACTTGGCTATATAGTGTCCATGTCCTTGGGCTTGGTGGAATGCTAAATTTAAGAGTGATAAATATTAGGTTGTCAGAAAATTCATGACATATTTTTGCATAGAAAAACAGAAAAATATATCATGACTTTGACTTTTCTGATGACCCAATAGTTGGCAAATGAAATTTCTAGGCAAAACATAGAAGAAACTGTATGGTTACTTTTACCGCTTACAATGATTCCTTGAATGAATGATTACTTACAAAGATAATTTATGATAAGATTAGAAGCAAAGTGAAAAAATTTGCAAAATTCAGCCAGGCCATGTGGTAGAGAGTGAAAGAGCATTTCCAGGACCAAAAACTAGAGGAATAGCCTAGAGATACTAGGCTACGAAAGAGATTAGCAAAAATAAAAGAGAACCTGGTATAATTGTTAAGATTTTTTTTAAAAGCTTCTAGGGCATTTTAGAGATCTTTAAGGCTGCCTTTCCTATCATCATCACAGAAGGCTAGGAGTGCATAATGGTTTCAAGGGACAGGTTGGGGCATGTTTGTTCTACTCCAGGTGTTCACTTGCCATGGCTGTGGTTCAAAGGAACACAAGTGCATCTTGATTTGCTGTTAAGGCTGCCACTTAGCCCATTGTTTCAGAGCAGCAGACCTTGTAGCATAAACATGGTGGTAATTCTGGAAACAAAATTTAAGAACCATGGAGGTGTCACTACCTCCACCTGGATTTTAAAGAATGCCTTAAAAAACCTAGGGTCCTAAGCAGAGATGTTTCCCAGAGACAGAACTACACAGAAAGCCTCCAGTAGGGCAGTACAAAGCAGAATTATGAGGTCATAGGCTAAATGTGGGTGAAGTGGTAATGAAATTGGATGCACATGAAACAAGTAGTGAGTTCATGTCTGGGAGCTCCCTGAACGTGCATGGCATGAATGTCATGCCCATGATCCCGGTCAGCCTAGTGGGGTAAATCATAGCATGCAAACCTTCTTGTGTGTGTCTTTCTCCATCTCTCTCTTTCTAAAGCATTAGGTCATTGGGAAAGTCCTGACATATTTCTCTATGTTTTCCTATGCAAAAATGCATTATGACTTTCCCAATGACCCAATTAATAAATAAACTTTAAAAAAATAAAAAGAGGTGACCCAGCTATGGTAGTACAGGCAGTATCATTTTCTACAGTGTTGGAATCCATGTGGCCAATCCCTAATTCAGATCTCAAGTCAACCTGAAACTCGTTGAGCACATATGCACCAATATCCTGATTAGCTTGAGAGGTTGGGAGATTACAGCATAACAAGATCCTGCTGAGGGCGCCACCTCCCAAAATAAAATAAATGTAAATAAAAACAAAAAATAGTAAGAAATGTGAAACCAGAGTCCTCACCAGGGCAATGCCTGGTGGAGGTACAAGGATAGGGCTGCCCTTGGGACCCTAGAACTGTAGCACTATCATCTGTAATGCAGACATGGGAGAACTGCAGACATGTGACCTCAACCTGAGCGAACTGCTAGGTGGTCTGAGCCCAGCAAAGTCATGAAGGCAACACTACTCAATGTTTTAGGGGCCTAAAAGTATCTAGGTGGTGCATGGTATAAAAGATCATTATGGAGTTTTAAATTTTCATGTTTACTTTCTTTATTCTTAAATTTCTTGTTGACTATTAATCCTTTCTTCTTGTGAAAGAGGAATATGTAACTTATGTTTATCCCGCCATTGTACTTTAGAACCATGTAAGTTATTTTGATGCCATAGGCTCACGGCTAGACTTCAGACTTAAGTTGGTATTGAAACAAGTTAAGAGTCCTGGGACCACTAGGATGAAATGCATGTATGTTCTATGTGAGAAGAATATGAATTTAGGGGACCAATGACAGAATGTTAGAGTTCAATGTGTGTCCCCCAAATTCATGTATTGAAACTTGGCTGTGTTGTGACAGTGTTATGGGTGGAATCTTTGGTTAAATTTATGGTATTATATATGAAAAGATAGTATCTTTGGGAAGTGATTAAGGTTAGATAAGATCATTGGGGTGGGGCCCCCATGATTGAACTTTGGTGACTTTAAAAGACAGACACAGTCACGTACTACCAGATGAAAGCGCTTACCATATTATGCCCTGAACCACATTGGGCACTGCAGAAAATCCCTACCAAGAAAAAGATCTCACCAGATGCAGTTCCTTGACACTGGACCTCCAAAATTGTAAGCTAAATAAACCTCTATCTTATTAATTATTCATTGTGATAGTCACTGGTAACAGAACAATGTACTAAAATAAACTGTTATCTTGAACATAAAAATAAGGAAGATAAAAAAAGTGAGTCTACAAATTGATTCATACATATATGAGTCATATGTGTTTTATCAACGCTACCAGCAAAATTTAATGGGGAAAAGAATAATCTATATTAGCAAATGGTACTGAATAATGCTATCTATAGAGAAGCTGAACACTGATCCTGTACCTCACAGTCCACACACAAATAGATCATACACCTAAATGTAACACTATTTTTAAGCTTCTAGAAGAAAATATAGATAATTTTCACAATCTTATACTAGTCAACAATTTATTAGACAAGAAACAGAGAAAGTATTAACAATAAAAGAAAAATGATAAAAGTACAATACATAAAAATTAAAATATTTCATTATTCACAGGACACCATTAAGAAAATAAATGACAAACCATAAGCTGTGAAGACATATTCACAATGCATAAGTTTCCTTTTTTTTTTTTTTTTTTTTTTTGGAGAGGTTTTTGCTATAGGGCGTATGCGCTGGCCAGACAGACAGAGAGAGACAGAGAGATAGAAAGCAAGAAATCACCCCCCCAGAGGGGATGGCCACGCTGCAATCCCTTCTCCTCCATTCTCCTCTTGGGATCTTGGGCACGCACACACATGCGCCCGGCGTGAGTTGTAAGCCACCGGGTCCGGGACTCGAACCGCGGTCGACTACGTGGGAGTCCAGCGACACAGCCATTACACTAATTGCTGGTCCCCCACAATGCATAAGGCGAGTGAAAGTTTTGTATCCACTTATACAGCGACCCATCCCCCAATCAAAACAAATTATTGTTATACATTGCATACCTCCTGGGTGTTTGCTACTTGGCATACCCAAATTAATACAATATTCATATTCTATTTCTTATCATGTATATTATTCTTAGAAACATCACCAATTTCTGTTATTCTAACCAGCTGTTTCAACATAATAACAAATGTCTTATAGTGCTACTTTTCATATTTCAATATTAATACATTTATGTATTCTAATGTGTAAACTAGTATATAAGTTTATTTTCCATGTATTTTAATATATGTTTTGTAAATCCCTGTGTGGAAAACAGAGGCTGCTCACTCATTCTAACTCAAAGGTATGTACTTTAGGCATTCTGCAATAAATCGTTATTTTTGAGTTCCTAATTTTATCCTGAGTTTAAGAAAGAACTTGTGTTTTTTGAGATTGTATCAATAAAATGAGTCATAATTAAGGATAGACATAGTAATTTTTTATTAAAAAACAAGCATTATAGTACTTTTTTTTTAATATACTAATGAACTTAAGAAATATAACCGGGACCAGCAGTTGGCGTAAAGGCTATGTTGCTGGACTCCCATGTAGTCGATGGCAGTTCAAGTCCTGGACCCGGTGGCTTAAACTCATGCCAGGCACATATGCATGCATGCCTAAGATACTGAGAGAAGGATGGAGGAGAAGGGATTGCAGCATGGCCATCCTCTCTGGGGGATGATTTCTCACTTTCTGTCCCTCTGTCTCTCTCTGTCTTTCTGGTGAGCACACATGCCCTATAGCAAAAACCTCTCCAAAAAAAAAAAAAAAGTATGTATGTATGTGTATATATATATATATATATATATATATATATATATACACACACACACACACACACACACACACACACACACATATATGTATGTATATATGCTTCTAAACTATTTCAGTTCAATAAAACACAAGCATCTAAACAATATCATTATGCAGTGAAAGCAAAGACTAAAGCATAATTTTCACACGTTACCAGGTTGTACATTATCTTGTTAAAAACATGAATCGATGAACTAGTTCATTTTAGAGACTTGTATGTTAAGTGAATTGGAATGGATCACAAAATTTTTCAGTGGAACACATCTAGTAGAGAAGTATCACAGGAGTGATTTCATGTATATGTTATGAGTTAAGCACTTTTTGGCTGAAAAATACTAGAAATGTTTAATAGGCATTTATAGCAGCACTTAATTCTCTCCAGTTTATTGTTTATTTATGTCACGTGAGAAATGGCTAATTAAGCTTAGCTGTCAACAGTGGACTAGTGTGAATAGTGACAGATGAGAATGGTTACTAAGGACAGCCCTTAAGTCTACTGGTTACTGGAGTCAGGCCCCATATGACTGACTGTGGTTTGAATCCCAGCTCTGGTGGCTTGAAAAACACACCAGTGTGTGTATTCCCAAATCTCAAAAAGGATGGAGAAATGGAGAAGAAAAGATTGGCCGAGTGGGGAGTGTTTTTCTCCTTCCTTCCCTCCTTCTCTTTCTCTCTATCTCTCTCCCCCCTCTGCAAGTGCATATACCCTCTAGCAGTTAAAACAAAACAGATACTATATTTGGGGCATAGTCAAAAAAGTTTTGTTTTGAGGCAAGGTCTTAACAGAAAGCATTTTCTTATTTAATGCCCCTTTTCTAGATTATTGGTTTCTGTGACAATCACCTTAACTAATTATATTCCTGTTGTCATAATATTGCAGTAAAGTATTTTTTCAATAAGATAGTGATATGGACATATTTTGGGCTGCAATTAATATAATTTATGATTTCACAAAAATATTTTGAATCATCAATGGAAATCTCTTTGCATGAGGAAACAATAAAATATTAGAACTTTTTCTTCTAATGTGTTTCTTTTAAGAATTATTTTATTGGGAACCAGCAGTTAGCATAATGGCTATGTTGCTGGACTCCACGTAGTCGACCGCGGTTCATGTCCTGGACCCGGTGGCTTAAAACTCACGCCGGGCGCGTGTGCGTGCGTGCCCAAGATCCCGAGAGGAGAATGGAGGAGAAGGGATTGCGGCGTGACCATCCCCTCTGGGGAGTTATTTCTCACTTTCTGTCTCTCTGTCTCTCTCTGTCTGTCTGGCAAGCGCACGCGCCCTATAGCGAAAACCTCTCAAACAAACAAAAAAAAAGAATTATTTTATTTAACTTTATTTATTTTATTCATTTATTTGAATTTGACCAGAGAGGGACAGAGAGAGAGAGAGAGAGAGAGAGAGAGAGAGAGAGAGAGAGATGGAACATGGGAAAGCAAGGTAACAGATCCAGGATCCAAACCACGGTTGGCCATGTGAGAGTCCAGTGCCTCCAGTCACCACACCACCTGCCGGCCCTTCTCATGTTTTATGGGCATAAGGAAGTTTTAACAAATAACACAGAACTCTACCTCTTCTCCTCTGTAACTTAATACATCACACTGCTACTCTCCAAAGAATGTCCTTCCTAATTATGTTTTGTTCTACATAATATTAAAGTTCGATGACATTCCCATAACGCACAACAGGATGTCTATGTGAAAATTGCCTGGAAGCTATGTTGGCTAATGAGAGGATGCTAGCTTATATTAAAAAGTAACTGTTATGGATTTATCAATAGAAACAACAAAAGTTAATTATATTAGTACTTATCTCTTCCCCTTTTGGGCAGTTTAAGTTATTGAATTCATTTTTTTTATAGACTGAATTCTTCATGAGAAGGTATGTCATAAACTGAAAACAGATGTCACAAGAAGAAAGGGACATCTATAAATACACCCCCCTAAAAAGTAAATTTCTAAAATTGTGTGTTTCAAATATGATTCTTTTTAATGAAGAGGGAAGTTTAAAACTTTAAAAATGTGTGATGGAAATCCCAGCTTTACCTGCACATTAGTGTAAATCAACTCTGTTCTTCATGCTTACTATTTTGTTTCTTGTTGAGAGAGATTCTAGAGGGCAGTGGGTTCTATGCAACTTAATTAGAAATGTCAGCTAAAAGACCTACAAAAACACTGTCAGTTATTGAGTTTCTTATCAAGCCAGTAATGTGGTATGGCTGTTGTACTAATAATGAAGTTTTAATTAGCTCTCAAAAATACTGAGAGCTTATTTAAGGCCTCCAAATTGGATAGTACATGCTTAGCTGGGAGGCATGAATGTGTCCCAAACATATCAAAATAACTGTCAAATACATTGTACGCACATTAGGAGATAATAGCTAGAAGGCCTAACGTCTATCTTAGAAGAACTGTGTGTAAAATGGTCAGGGAAGTTCTTCAGTATACTTAAGTGATGGTTTTAAAAGTTCTGTCTTGTATTATTTTAGCAAATAATCATGCAAATGATCCTGAGTCTGTATAACTGAGGAGCACTGTTGGGGAGAAAACGTTTTAGCCAAAGCTGGAGTTATCTTTATTCCAAATGAGAACATTCTCTATTCATAGCTGTTCTAACATAACATATTTTCGCTTATAAATACTTATTGCTTGTTTCCAGTATTCTGACATATGAGACTGTGCCAGACCTCTCATTCCTCATCCTTGGGTAGTGTACAAATATTGAAATTTAAGAAACCACTGATTGAAACTCCCTCTACTGGAGGGTTCTTGCTTGATGTTTTTTCAAGCAGCAGGTAGATTTAGATCACCACTTCTTATTAGTATTATTATTTTAAGTATTAGAGGTTGTATGTACTTATCAGAGAGAGCCAGAAAAACAAGAAGAGGGAAAGAGGGAGAAAGCAACCCCCAAAGGGGTTTGTATAGTCACATCACAATTCCTTCTCCTCTATTTCTTTGTCCTGTTGAGATTTGGAACATGCATTCAAATCTTGAAAATTTGATTTTCAAGACTTTCAAATTCTTGGTGTATTTTTCTAGCCACTGGGGCCAGGATTTGAACTATGATCAGCCATGTGGGATCTGGCTTTCTTAACAATTAGATTATGGATTGGCCCAAGACCATCACTTTTTTGTGTAATTGTTTTTGCTGTACATAATATGTGGTGTAAACCAATATTACTAAAAATAACATGATCTACCCTGCCCACCCCTTTTTACACACACACACACACACACATACACACACACGAATAGTTAAACATTTTAATCGGGGCACAGATGTTGATCCACAGAAATGAGGAGCTAATATTAGTTGATGCTGAAAAATAGTATCTATGTTACTTGTACTAATAATTTTTATTCTCAAATAATTTCCTTTCACTAAGTTAGTCTGGCTTTTATTTTGTTATTTCGAAGAATGTGCAGCTGTGTTTTGCTGTTGCCATTATGGATCTGTGCTGTATTAATCTATTAATTAGTTACTGGCCCTGTGCCAGGAACTTGGGTAGGCTTAGAGGTTAAGGTGTGGGGTTGAAAGTGCACACAACTGAGAGGCTGCACAGTGAGCCTCTGTGAGTAGGGCTTGGGTTCCTAGAGAATTTGAATTATGAATGAGAATGGGTCAGGGGGATGGGAATGGAGTGTATGTGGAGAATAACAAGCTCAGAGAGTAGCACATATACCTTGTTGGGGAGCTACAAGGTCTTTCCTGCTTCTGTATCACAAGGAACACAGGGCAGAGGGACAAAGGAATCCTGCTTACAGTTGGAGTGGGCAGCTTTTATTAAATTCAGAGTATCTAGGTCATATTCTGTACGGACGTGTTTTCTACAAGTTTTAAAACACTAGTATGAGTGAGTACTGAAAGACACAAAAGTCTGTGTGAATGGGTGTGGGAAATCTTTTGACATTTCTTTGAAAATATTTACAAATACAGGGGAACTTCAAGAAGTTCATTAAAATGGAATTAACATAAAAGTTTGTTTCATGCAAAAGACTTTGAAATCTACGTATAGCTTTTTCAGAATATGCATTTCTATGAACATTTGCAGACCTCTTTTTTAGTATTTCTTTTTTTTCCCAAAGAAATATGGCTTATATTATATCTCTAATAGTTAAAAATTTGTAAGGGCACCAAATTAAGTCAGAAATTTAAAAATGCCACACACTTCAGAAATATTAAATCTGAATGAAGTAGATTTATTGGTAAAAGATCAACTCAGGACACCAAAGAGAGTCTCTTTCAAATTCTGGAGAGAATTGAACTGAGAGAAATGGAAATGTTAAGCCTAAAGCTAAAACCTAATGCCAGGAAATAAAAACTTACATATAAAGGATGCTGCTGGTCTGTAGGAAAAGTCTACGAAGGTGAATTCACTTATGGGAGAAAACATCATGGGATAGTTCATAGTGAAAATGAAGATTCATTAGAACTTTGTCTAAAAAAATAAAATCACTGCTTAGTTTTAGGTATAGCAGAAAATTATAATTGCCACTGTACTTCAATTCTTTAAATAAATTGTCTGCCAAGTTTTACATTCATTCAACGATATTGTTTGATAACATGATTTCTCATTCTGCTTTTGCCACAGAATCCTATGAAAGACATTTCTGCAAAAAATTATTAGTCTTACCATTTTTCCAGTGACTGTTTTTATTTTCTGTTCCAGCAATTTGATTTCAAAGTGTCAGTCATGCAATCATTCTTGTCAATTTCTCTTGATCAGAATTGGTTTAACTGCTTTGTGTATGATTGGAAATATTTTGCATCAATGTCATTAACTTAAGACCTCTATGGTTGGTAAAACTTACCATTTAATTGACTATTCAATTTATGTGGTATTTGCATTATAAACTGAATAAGTGACTAGTAAGGATAATGACATAAAAGGCAGAGAGCAGCTAGTAAAAAGGCAAAAAATGATAACTGAAGGAATCTGAGGTTTAAGTGGCATTTTATCATATATATTTTATGAAAAAATAAATTTTTCGTTTTCTACACAAACTCATAACTGAGAGGATTTAGGTAATAATTCTCCGTTATGCAAGGCCTCCCAAATAAGCACGGATGTGTCTTGATCTGACCAGCGTGACCTTCATGTTCCCTTTAGCTTGATTAAATATCACAGGAGCTTCTTTCGGACTCTACGTCCTGACCTCTCTTCTTACTGCGTTTACTTTAGAAAACTGGTCATTGTAAATCCTTCCTCTGATCCTTTGAGTTGTGAATCTTTTGTACAAAATCTCTGGGCAGTTTTAAAACACAGAACTGTCTTCTTCAAAGGAAGGGAGAGCCAGGGCCTGCTGGTGGAACAGTGGTGGAATGTGACACTCTGCCTGGTGACCTGCAAGGCCGACCCTCAGGGAAGGTTCCAGATTCAAGTCTGTCCTGTGTACTCTGGGCCCACACATGTCCTAACATCTAGGGTGGCTGGAGGCTTGGGGTGATGGTGGAGTCAGGATACTGCTGGGGATGCTGGCGTGCTCTCTACTTGCTCTCTCTTTCTCTTTCTCATCTGTGGAAGAAATGAATAAGTATGCATATATGTGTATATATGTGTGTGCATATATATACATAAATATACATATATGTGCATGTATGTAGATGTGTGTATATGTATTTATATATACACTTTGGGTCATCAGGGAAGTCATGACCCATTTTTTGCATAGAAAAACAAACAGAAAAATACATCATGACTTTCCAGATGACCTAATAAATATATGTAAAGACAACTGAGGGTTATCTCTTTGAAATTAAGGTGATAGAGTTTCCGTTTTCTAGTTTCTGAGGGAGGATAGGACCCTAACTTTAGTGGGCCCTGCATTCTAAGGTGTAAAACTGCCTCCCGACAGAAAAGAGAGTTTGCTTGCTTTTGAGCAAAGTCATAGACTCATAAGAAAATAATCAAATTAGCCTGGACTCTGAGAGTTTAGATACATGTTGGTTCTTGGAGACTTTAAACATGTTCACCAAGTCTACCTGCACATCCCCTGTATCTTTCCAGGTCAAAAGTGAGAGGAGACTTTCAGAAGTCTTGTTCTCATTGTTTGTTTATATATTGCTGAAAAATCCCACAGTGCGTGTTCTTTGCCCTTCTGTACATTAGGTTAGATTTCATAAACTGTTTGGGGTTATTTATTTACTTTTCCTCATCAAAAAGCTCCCTGGTAAAGATAGCAGACTATTCATATTATTGTGATTATAAAATCAGTTATAAAAATTATGAGATTGAGTTTATCTAAAGAAAGGATATAAAACTAGATGGTGAAATAAATTTTCTTATCCAAGGAGGATATTTGGTGTGACTACTATTTCAGAAAATTTCAGGAAAAATTATAATTTTATTTAGCCTCAAAATGTTACTCTGATTTTTTGTCTTTCATTATCCATCCATTTAACAGCCAACCAGTTATTAAACCCTTAAATTTGTACCAGGTTTTCCAGGTACATATTGAATTTAAAACACATTCTGTAGAATCACTCCTTAGATCATTCTTTCTTGTTTTTCTTCTGAAGTATCCATTTTTTTTTTCCAAGAGCCAGAGAAAGACAGAGAAAGAGGTACCTCCAATAGGTTCCTCAGAACATGACCCACCCTCAGCCCCAGCCAGCCCAGGTCACGGGCACATACACATCCTACACATCTCAGGGATGTGAATGTGGGCCCTCCTCATGTGGGTGCACCATCGCAGATCATTGTGTTACTGCTGTGCCACTGGCTGGCCTCCTCCAGATCATTCTTATGTAATGTTGACCCAAAAAGTCTAAAAGATTCAGAAAAAAATACAGAAGAAATTCGACTCTTTTTTGTTTTTGTTTTTGTTTGTTTTTGTTTTTTTGAGAGGTTTTTGCTATAGGCCACATGCGCTTGCCAGAAAGACAGAGAGACAGAAAGTGAGAAATCACCCCCTGGGGGGGTGGCCGTGCCACAATCCCTTCTCTTCCATTTTCCTCTTGAGATTTTTGGCACTCATGCACAAGTGCCTGGCATGAGTTTAAGCCACCGGGTCTGGGACTTGAACCACAGTCAACTACATGGGAATCCAGGGACATAGCCATTACACCATCTGCTGGTCCCTTTTATTTTTTTGGGGGGAAATTTGACTTTTTTCTTCTAGTGTATTCATGCATGTTGGTTGACTTGACTAAAATAGTTAATTAAGTAGATACAGTACAGAAAGTGAATTATATTTATGTTTCACTATTTGGGTTATTAGTACATTTGTAACATTTTACTTTGAACCATAGTTTTGCTTGTTTTCCACTGATAACATCAATCATGTGAGAAACAATCTTAGCATTAATGCTCATGTTGACTGAAGACGTCAGAATCTTCATGTGTTTTGTGTAAGAAAAGACATCACTGTCAAGCAAGGAATAATGAAAGCATTGCATTCAGAAATGGAAACAATAGTTAATAAAGAGAAGGTAAAGAATAGTTTATTTCAATTTAAAAATTTGGGCATGAAATTTTAAAGTTTTAGCAGATCTAGAGCTTCCTGTGCTGTTTGGATATTTACTTTGTATAAAACAAGACTATTTGAGAACTGTCTTCCTTTTATGATATCACAACCTTCCACGATAGTTCTTCTATGGTAGGAGACCTGAACAGGATGACAGACACCTGAAAATTATATCAGTTATTTTCAATAAATTAGTTATATGCATAATATACATCTCATTCATTATTCCTCATCAGCACATTGTTTATAGATGGACATATGCCAATCCCTGGCTGCCCAAGTCAGTTTAATTTTCTCACAATTAATTCTATTCACTATTATCAGTAAATGTTGGCATAGAAAATGACACCCTTTTCTGCATTAAAAACCATTCTAGATTTTTAAAAAATTAGAATTAAGTGCATTCATTTATGTAAAATATTATCAACTGTGATATATCAGCTTTCCAAGTTATTTTAATATCAAATTTAATAGAATAACAAGAAAAATATTGACTATTTTTATACTGTTCTTTTTCTTTTTATGAATTCTCCTGAACTTTTTACCACAATTCTAATAGTAATGATGGAAAGATAAAACATTTTACTACATTACAAACATTCTTATAAGTATTTTACAGGAATTAGTTCAATTTTCATAACACTCTGAAGTCAGGGCCCATTTCCAACACACAGGACTAAGATGCAGAGAACAGTACTTTCCAGGCAAGTGCCTAGGCCATGAGGCACGATGGAACCAAGGGGTTCTAGAACCTGACATGTCTCTGCTTCACAGCCTGTGGTCAGTGCTCAGTGATCATTTATTTTCTTTATTCCTGTGTATCAATGAACAAAAGGGAGTTCCAACTTTTGAATATGTCTATTACCTTCCCATTAAAATCAACAGCAACCAATGGCTTCGAAAATCCCAGGGTAAACTCAAAAAGTCAACTCTTTTACAAGTGCAGTGGTGCGAGGGCTAAGGTGCCTCTGACCCCACACTTCTCCTCTGAACCATTTTAATATCCCTCCATTTCTCTACTCCTACTGTTCTCTTTGCAAGAACTGCTTTACCTCCTTCTCTACCACATGCCAACCTCCATCATCTAACTCCAAGGTCACCTTTTTCTTTCAATTTTTTTCTGACCTGCCTCATCTCTTTACCTGGCAAACTATTTTTTTTTCCCCCTTTGGAGACGTTTTTGCTATAGGGCGCATGCGCTCACCACAAAGACAGAGACAGAGGTACAGAAAGCGAGAAATCCTCCCCCCCCAGAGGGGATGGCCATGCCTTCTCCTCCATTCTCTTCTCAGGATCTTGGGCAGGGCCACTGGTCCCTTTGCCTGGCAAACTCTTATCTGCCCAGTTTACGCTCGAATGTCATCTTCATTAAGAAGTCTTCCCTTGACCACTGCTGCTATTACAAACTGTGTTTGCATCTACCCCACATTCGTATGTTGAAACCCTAATACCTGAGGTTGTGGTATGTGGAGATGAGAGCTTTCGTGAGGTAATTAGGTTGTGAGGATGGAACTCATAATGAGATTAGTGCTCTTATAAAAAGAAACTTGAGGGCAAGCAAATGACATGGTGGTTAAGGTACTGGACTCCCACATGGCAGACTGTGCTTTGAGTTCCAACATGGTGGCTTGAAATTCACTCAGCGTGTGTGTGCATGCATGCCAAAATCCCAGGATGACAATGAGGAGAATAGAGGAGAAGAGATTGCAGCGTGGCTATCCTCCCTGGAGATGATTTCTCACTTTACTTCTCTCTGTCTCTGGCCAGTGTATGTGACCACTTTGGCAAAAACCTAAAAAAAAAAAATAAATAAAATAAGAGATACACATGAAAGACTTACTTCCTCTCTCTCCTTCATGTGAGGATGTTCAAGAGAGGATGTAGCAAGGAAGGAGTCCATCTGCAAATCTGGAAGAGGGCCTACACCTGGAACCTGTCCACGTTGGCCCTAGGTCTTCTGATTCTCATTTCCAAAGAGAAACAGTGAGGAACAAATATTTTTGATTTAAAGTAAAAAAAAATAATAAATTTAGTAAAGAAAGAGATAACCAGGACCAGCAGTTAGCACAGTGGCTATGTCGCTGGACTTCCATGTAGTCGACTGCAGATCGAGTCCCAGATCCAGTGGCTTAAACTCACGCCAGGCGCATGTGCGTGTGTGCCAAAGATCCTGGGAGGAGAAGGGATTGCGGCGTGGCCACCCCCTTGGGGGGTGATTTCTCACTTTCTGTCTCTCTCTCTCTCTGTCTTTCTGGCGACCCTATAGCAAAAACCTCTCCAAAATAATAAATACATAATAATAAAAAGTTTAAAAAAGAGATAACTTGCCTGAATTGAAACATCTATATAATAGTTGTGATTTGAATCCAGAGACCACATATTGAAATGTTTATCATGATATTTTTTTCCCTCATTATGATCCCAACTAAGTGGCTGAGGAATATATATATTTTTTTCTTTTTAATTACCAGAGGGCATCTGTGCTCACTGCAGAGAGAGAGACAGAGAGAATGAGGGGGAGATCACCCCCACAGTAGGGTATGGTCACACCCCAATTCCTTCTCTTCTGTTTCTCTGTCCTATTGGGATTTTGGACAAATGTGCACCCCACGTGTTTTTTAAACTTCCAAGGCTAGGATTCAAATGGTGGTTAGCCATGTGGAATCTTATGCCTTCAACCACTAGGCCATGAGGCCAACCCTGAAGAACATATTTCTAATATCTTCACAACAGTTAGTTGGTTGAAAAAAAAGAAAGTTGCTGTCTTTGGCGTTTCTACTTATGTAATAGTAGGAGAAAGATTTTTTTTTCTCTCCCCCCCGAAACTTCAGTACTCATAGAGGGCTGAGGATTTGGTTTATTGTGTTTTAATTTGATGTCTACAGATGCTCAGGGGATGAAATACTATCCTCATTAGATTCATAAGATCTTATTGACTTCACAGTCTTCAGAGATGTGTTTGCAGAATTGTGGTTTCGTGTTTGCATAATAAACCAGAATCATTTAAATGACATTCCTAAATCTGTTGCAGTTATGACATGAGCAAAATTAATATTTGAGAGAGGTTTATAAAAAATGTTTCCTATTGTAAACCAAGTAATTACTAAAATTGACTAGATTCTAAGGAATACTTTGAAAAATGTTTCCAGAATTTTGAACCAAATCAGTATTTTTATTTGTCATTCAGTAGACCCATATCACATGTAACAATTCTATTCTACTCACATGACACTAGATCTTAAATAATTTAATTTATATATGTACTTGTTGTAAAACAGTACTGGATTTTGTCAAAAATAAGCTAAATAATTTCATTTATTTAAATTTACATCTTCATGATTTGTTTATAAAGGCAGAGTATAGAAGAAGGTGATCTCTAAATTTTATTATAGCTTTAAAGTTTGGAGAGTTACTTGAATATGACAGTTTCCCCCTCAAATACAAACCTTACTGAAATCCAGACATCCATCATAAAATACAGAAGCTACATTTATAAAGTTGTCTTAAGTTCCTGCCTGATTTCCAGCCCAGTTTTTAATTATTCATGCACCTTCTATGTCTTTCTTTCTTTGGGGTGAGATGAGGATCAAGACTCTGTATTCAGATACAAGATTAAACGCCACCAGTGAGGATGTTAGCTTTCCAGTGTATACTCTGGGATCACAAACTTTGGTTTCCCCAGTGATACCGCACAAGATCATGGTCCCAGACATTCTTATCGGGAAATAGTTCCCTACTCCTACAGATGTAAAGAAAGAAAATTTTCAAATGATGGGAATGAGGAGTAATAGTCTCTGCTTCTGTTATATAAGGATGAGATTAAAATGTAAAGAACATACTAAAATTTAAAAATTCCAATGTAGGGGGACCAGCAGTTGGCGTAATCGCCATGTCACTGAACTCCCATGTAGTTGACTGTGGTTCAGGTCCTGGACCTGGTGGCTTAAACTATGCTGGGCATGCACTTGCCCAAGATCCCGAGAGGAGAATGGAGGAGAAGGGATTGCAGTGTGGCCATCCCCCCTGGAGGGTGATTTCTCGCTTTCCGTCTCTCTGTCTCTCTCTGTCTTTCTGGTGAGCACATGTGCCCCATAGCAAAAACCTCTCCAAATAAATAAATAAATAAATAAATAATAAATAAATAAATAAATTCCAATGTAGAGAACATTTAAAGAAGCGAATAATGCTAAGTAGAGTTGAAGTCCACACTAGAAAGAGCAAATCTTTATTCGAGAACAATATTGCAGAAATTAAATGAGTGACAAGAAGTCCCACAATATGAGTTCACTGAGAATGCCAAGAGTAATAACAGAATTAAAATGATTTAAAAATACAATAAAAGATGAAAATGGATTTTCAAACGCATAACTGGATAAAATATTTTGTACAAATAGAAATCAAAGGTAGATATGAATCAGTAACGTATTTGACTTTACCATATGGCTGATACCATGCTGGGGTATGAAAATTCAAAGATGTATAAGATATAATCTCTTCTTTTAAAAGTTTATACTCTAAGAGAACTTTTCTGGATATTAAAACAGATTTTAGATAGTTCTTACTGAAAGCTTTGTATTAAAAGAAAAAAAATGATCTATATTAAAGGGGAACAAAACTATTTGAATATGTACATATGAACAATGTGCTTTTTTCCTGACACATTTATTTTATATAGCATATATGCTTGCTGGAGAGAGGCAGAGAGAAGGAAAGTCAGAGTCACCTCTCCAGAGGGTATGCCCATGCCTTAATCCCTTCTGCTCCATTCTCCTCTCATGATTTTGGGCATGACTGTATGCATACCTGGTGTGATTTTTCAAGCTGCCAGGTCCAGGGCTTGAACATTGCAGCTATGTAGAATCCATCTTTCTTAACCTCCACACCATCTGCTGGCTCTAGAATCTTTTAATGTCCCAGTATTAGACTATGACAAATCAAAGACATAAAAGAGAAAAATATTTACAATATATTTTAAACACAGTATAGTACAATATATTTTAAATACTGTATAGTATTTAAATACTAGTATATATTATTAATACTGTATATATTTTAAATACTGTATAGTATTTAAATACTGAACGCAACCTTACCTCAAAATTAAAACTTTGGCATTTAAAAATTGATCTCTAATCCATCATTGAAGGAATAGAAAACTCAAAATGTTAATAGTCCTTTAAAGTATAAACCTGGAGCTTTGTATCTGAAGGACTTAAAGGATTATGTTCAAAGTTTTATTTGGTGTAAATTGTTATTTTTACATGTTTTTCTTCAAAGAGATAAATGACTATTTACTCAAAAATGAAAAAAAAACAGAAAGGTAGCAGTAAAGAAGTTATAAAGGATAACTGATAAGAACTGAAAGCACTCATAGAAGTACAGTATAGCAAAGATAAAATGTTTGATAATATATTTAATTGCTTAGACCAATATAGTTTTCTGAAAAATATAAACTAATTCAGTGACATAATACATAGAAAATATTAATAGTCCAGAAACTAAGGGAAAACAGGAAATATATTCAAGTTTTCTCCCCCAAGTCTTACACTCTGTGATTTGTGTTTGGTGGACTGATTTCTGTCCTTTTTAACCATTTAGCACATTGACTAGCCTCCATAACTGTCAATTTATGTTATGTAAATACCAGAAGAACTTATGTACATCAATTATTACACTCATGAATATGTACTTTCTGTGTTGTCTTTGTCAAAATTTTTATTTCAATGTTGGAATATTGAATAATATTCTTTTTAATGTTACTGCATGATATTCCCAATATGTGTCTTTCCAGTCATTTCAAAGGTAATTTTTAAATTATATTTACATTTTTAGCATATTTTTAAAAATAATTACTTCACCATCCTTTGGTTATTAGTATTAATTCTTTTTTGTTTTTTTAGAGGTTTTTGCTATAGGGCGCATGCTCTCGCCAGACAGAGAGAGACAGAGAGACAGAAAGCGAGAAATCACCCCCAGGGGTGATGGCCACGCCGCAATCCCTTCTCCGTTCTCCTCTCGGGATCTTGGGTATGCACGCACGTGCCCGGCGTGTGCGTGGACGGACGCGAACCTCAGTCGGCTACATGGGAGTCCAGCGACATAGCCATTATGCTAACTGCTGGTCCCAGTATTAATTCTTGACTGTAAAATGTTTTCTGTGTCTTCAAGTTGTAGTTATGAAGGTTTTCATGGAAAGTGTACCTGAAATAGTTTTATTCTAATTGGAATTTTAACTCTCAGAAGAACCAGATATACTTTAGCATAGGAATTTATTTCAATGAAGAGGAAATTCGTCAGGAAGTCAGCAAATGTAAGTGTCCTGTCTTCCATCCGCCCCACTCCTTTCCAGCAAAACCACAGCCTGACAACACAGGCTCACGTTTGCTTGGGATGTCCATCCCGTTAGGGTATAAGGATTTCACTAACGAGTTAGAAACATCAGCGCAGAACGCTCCAAAATGAAGACTCCAGTAAAAAGATCAAAACACAGATTACTGTGAAAAATTAGTTCCTAATTTCTTCAGTATTACTCTATAGGCTAATTATTTAAAATATGTTTAAGGTACTGACTGTTTTTATTATTAATCAAATAGAAAGTTAACATACATTGTTCTGCTTTCCCACATTATGCAAAGTAATTCCATCTATATGCAGAGTATCATTTATTATTTTAAATAGTGTTTTTGAAAGTAAGAAAACATAGTTTATAACCTATCTTGATTAATACTGATGCTTCATGAACTTTAATCATGTAAATAGGACATTTTCAATTGAAAAGTTCATCTGATTCATAATTATTATTTCACCAGGAATAGACTCATTGTAATATTAATTTTAGTGACTCAGTCACTATTACATTCAAAATATTTTGAGGTACCATTAGACAACCAGTGCTCTATGGAAATTAACATTACTTTAGAGGTTTTCAAAAGAAGGGAAAGGAAAGCCTCAGACTGCCCCCCCCCCCCCCCCCCCGCCTTTTTTAAAGTTTTTGTCATAGCGTGCATGTGCTCTCTGGAAAGGGGTGGGGGGGAGTGAGAAATCAGCTCCTGGGGGATGGCCAGGCCACTGTCCCATTTCTGTTCTCCTCTCGGGGTTTTGGGGCATGCACACAAATGAACCCAGGTGTGTTTTCCAAACACCGTGTCCAGGACTTCAGCCACACAGTTGGCCTAGTGGAATCCAGCTCCCTTAACTTCTGCTTGCCGCCTAATGGTCCCAGGCTGGTTCCTTTTAACTTCCCTCTGTAGAAACGAGAAGTAAAATGAACAGAAATTCTCTAGGAATGAATATTTTCCTTTAATTTGTCCTAATTTAGGGCAGCTTTCAGCTGGTAGGATACTTCTGGCTGCTTTATTTTAACTATAGGATCCAGTGACAGCTGATTGTATGGTCTATAGCTTTGATGAGTGAAAATAAAAATTAAGCTCTACATGCAAAAGCTAGAATTGAGTGCATGCTTTGTAGATTGATTTGTTTGTTGAAGGCCATGAATTATTTTTTATGAAAAGAATTCAACTATATGTCAGCTTATGGGAATTCTGCTTTATGTATATATGAGCCTGAGTACAGATGAACGTCTGCATCTGAATGAGTGAAATAGTAGCACTGTGTGTATGTTCCTTTAGCCAAACTAATGCAGTCCTGTACTATATGCCAGGAGCATAGACAGCTTTCAAAGTTGTCTACAAGTTTTGGAGAAATAGACCCTTACATAACCTGGAATTGCAATCTTTAAAATATCATAATTTAAACTAAGCTAAATAATGTATGTTGCAGCCCTGTTTTTATTGTTTTATTCTTCCTCAATCTCCATATGTATATATGTATAATATAAATTCATATACATTTATATATATGTATATACAATCTTTTAATATATATATAAATATTGTAGTTTTTTTTTTTGTTTTTAGGTTTTGCTATACAGCATGTGCACTCACCAGAGAGAAATGGTGGAGGGTGAGATGCCCATGCCAAAAGTTTTAAACTGTGGGGCTTCTACATAAAGGGAAATCTGTAACAAAATATATGCGCATGCATATTCATATTTTCAATAAGTGTTATAAAATATTTTCTATTATATCAACTTTCAGAAATTGGTATATATTATTTTAGTTATTGCTTACTGTTCTTGTGGTCCCTTAGCTTAACAGCATAAGATAAGAGTTTGGGCTCTAAAAAGGAAAATGGCATTTGATGGAAAACTGTTAACAAGGATCTACAAAACAATGAATTAAAAATGTGAGATTTTAAACCTTAAGAAATTGCTTTTTTACACTGATTATTTGAATTTAGTAATGACATTCCTAATCTTTAGTGATGAATAATCTACCTTTAATAAGTTATAAAGTTTATCCTTTCAAGCATAAGAACAGGTAATATGTCTTTGCCATAGTAAATGAGAGTCAGAGTCAAATTGATTAAAGTTATGAGAAATTATATTGCATTGAAAGAAATAAAATCAGACTTCTAAAAGAAGTTTTAAGATACAATTAAGAGGTAGTCGAGATATTAAATAATGGGTGCCCTGAATACTGTCAATTAAACCTCACGTAGATTCAGCAATAGAAATAGTTTTTAATAATGAGTATCATAGGCAATTTACTCATTTGTTAAGTAAGCATTTTTCATATATATATGTATATATATACACACACACACATATATATGTAAAATAGTTTAAATGACTGTGTAAATATAAAAACCTTTGGATTATTTTAGCAATAATAAATAAGTGGTAAGACAAAGACAAATGACATAGACGTTTATTTTGCATATACTTGTTTCACATATACTCGGAATACTTTTGGTGACTTCCTACATGGCAAGCATTGTTCAAAGAACATAAAGCAGTAAAATAGAGATACAGAACAGTCATCAAGGCAGTCAAGCATTTTCTCATGAAAAGCAGGTGATATGAACAATAACTACAATGGCAACAATGGCCAAAACATTTCCAGATTGTTGTGTGAAGAAAATGAGCAGTGTGGTACAGAGAATAGTGTGAGGGAGACCAACTTTGGAGGGACAGTAAGGGAAGGTGAAATCTGGTCTGTCTCCAAAGAATGGAATTGAGCCATCCTTTAGAAAAAGACATTTCATAAAGAGGTACCAGGAGAGTACATTTCTGGAGATGAGAAAGGGTTTGTTTCAAGGCCCAACACAAGGCAAATGTAGCCTGAGCACTGGACATGAAGGAGAGAAAGGTCTGGGAGGAGTTTGGAGAGGTGCATGGTGATAAAAGTCACACAAAGCTTTATTGAAGCCATAAATAGCAGTTTGGCTTAGTTCAAATGTAATAGGAAATGCATTGGCATATTGGGGACAGGGGGATGACACCTTTCCTAAAGTCCTTAAGTGCCACACTGGCTGACATGTAAAAGAAGAATCAGAAACAGGTGCCAGTTGCATCAGAGAAACCAGTTAGAAACCGAGAAACCTCTTATAAATCCCTTTATTCATGCAGTAAATATTTACTGGTTACCTATTTGTGCATGAGCCTATGTAGATTTTGGATGTGTCATGATTTCTGCAGCAGATATACAGATGTCACCCAGGAGCTGGCCCTTTGTGTGGTGGTTAGGCAGCTGGTTCCCACGTGACCAACTATGCAGTTTGAGTCACTGACTAGAGCCTTGAGAAACACACTGTGTGCATGTGCATTCCTCAGATCCCAAAAGGGTGGAGAAACAGAGAACAACTGCTGAGTGAGCATTCCCTATTAGGGGTGGTTTCTCTTGCTCTCTGTCTCTGTCTCTTTACAAGTACATGTGTCCTCTGGCCAGAAAAAGTCAATCAGAAGATTAACAATGAATAATGTTTCAGAGATACTTTATTCTGTCCTTGCAATGTGTATGTATACAATGATACACCGACCATTCCACCAGGAAGGAAGGAAAAAAGGAAGGGAGGGAAGAGAAGGAAGGGAGGGAGAGAGAAAGAGAAAGAGAAGAGAGAGAGAGAGAGAGAGAGAAAGAAAGAAAGAAAGAAAGAAAGAAAGAAAGAAAGAAAGAAAGAGCTCGTAATCATGCATAGCATTGCAGCTAAACTGAGAGGGTAAGGGAGACTGACAGATAGAAATGGAATAGTGAAAAAGAAATGTTACGTATCATCTTGGTGTGGTTATACATACACATTATCTTCTAGGGCATCAAAAAGCCTCACAGTGCTGCCTTGAGAATTAAGTGAACTGTTTCAACTCAGAATTTATTAAATAGCTGCGATGGCTCAGGCATAGTCTATACATGGAGAATAAAGTATTCCTTGAGGTAGACTAGGTCTGTGTAGGTGGGGTCTGCACTCAAGTGATGGGTACAGACCTTGCCCCACAGGAGTGGAGGAGGGCAAGGCCCTCTGTAGCCTAAGTAGGGAGTATTACAAAGGATTTCTGGGAAAAAGCTAATGTCCAAGTGGATACAAAATAACAATGAACAGGAGTTAGGCAAAAATGGGGCAGAAAGGCAAATAGAATACTGCTCAAAATAAAAAGGATGGTAATTATTATCATTCCTAAAGCTCATAGACAAAATTATAAATTTGTTTATCTAGAAGTTTAATAACTCTAAGTATCATGTACTTTTTTTTAAACAGAGATTTTTGCTATAGGGTGCAGGCACTCTCCAGAGAGACAGAGAGAGACATGGAGACAGAAAGTGAGAAATGTCTCCCTAAGGGACATGGCCACACCACAATACCTTCTCTTCCAGTCTCCTCTTGGGATCTTGGGAATGCATACAAATGTGCATGCTGTGAATTTTTTTTTTTTTGGAGAGGTTTTTTCACTATAGGGCGCGTGCGCTCGCCAGACAGACAGAGAGAGACATAGAGACAGAAAGCGAGAAATCACCCCCCAGGGGGGATGGTCACGCCGCAATCCCTTCTCCTCCATTCTCCTCTCGGGATCTTGGGCACGCACGCACACGCGCCCGGCGTGAGTTGTAAGCCACCGGGTCCGAGACGTGAACCGCGGTCGACTACGTGGGAGTCCAGCGACATAGCCATTACGCTAACTGCTGGTTCCCCATGCTGTGAATTTTTTTTTTTTTTTTTTTGGTGAGGTTTTTGCTATAGGGCACGTGTGCTCGCCAGACAGACAGAGAGAGACATAGAGACAGAAAGTGAGAAATCACCCCCCAGGGGGGATGGCCACACCACAATCCCTTCTCCTCCATTCTCCTCTCAGGATCTTGGGCACGCACACACACACGCCCGGTGTGAGTTTTAAGCCACGGTGTCTGGGACGCGAACCCAGGTTGACTACATGGGAGTCCAGCGACATAGCCATTACGCTAACTGCTGGTCCCGTATGGTGTGAATTTTAAGCCACTGGGTCCAGGACTCAAACCACAGTTGGCTATGTGGGGATCCAGCAGCATAATCATTATGCCATCTGCTAGCCCCATTATCATATAGTTTTAAAAGATATTTGTTTATTACATTCAATTACTGTGTATCAGTACAGTATACAAAATGAATTCCATATACTTTTTAAAGGAGAACATCTAAATATAATCATTGCATTTGCTTAACTCAGAAGAATGTTTATGATCAGTACTCTAGTAAAAAGTTAAAATATCTACTTGTCATCATAGAAACCCCCAAACTTTTGCATGACAAAATTACAAAAATGTTAAATGAGTTATGAGTTATTTAGCATAACTAAATGATCTGTGATTACTAGAAGCACTAAGATTTTCAGAAAGCAAAGAAAGAATGAAAATAAAATTCAATGTAATTTTCTTCACTAGCATTAATGTTATCCTTAATATCCTTGAATATTTATATTATTAATCCTTCCAACAGAATACCTAGTTTCTATCATGTAAAGCTTTTTTTTCTTTCCTTTTGCATTAAAAAAGAGAAAAAAAAAATGAATTCTTAGCAAGTTAATGGTAAAAAAACAAGTACACCAGAGTCAGTTGTCTAACATAAATAATTCTGTAGGAAAAATTCATGAGGATGGATTAAATTTGAGGAATTGCCTAGAGTCTAAAAGTGTCAAGAAATCTGGCAAAACAAAACCTTAGTTGATGTAAAAATGCACACTTGTTGCCATTGTTTACATAAAGGCACTTTATAGCTCTCCCCTATAAAACACAGGAACAATGAATGATAACTGTAAATACTATAAATGGACAACTTTAATTATTTAAGATTTTAATCTCTCATAGAAAGTTTCAGCCATTTATTCTTACTGCCTTCAGAACTTCCATTTGCAAGGAAAGCAATAGAGTTGAAGAGGGACAGAAAAGAGACAAAGAGAAGACATAAATGGTTCTACTTCTCATTTTTTAATTACCTTATTCTTTTCCACTGTGTTTGATCAGTAACTTAACAACTGACAAATTTGAAATCCAAGATTCTTTGCAAGATTAATTATAAACTAAGTATTAGGCATGATTTGTACCCCTGAGTTTTGTGTTTTAGAATTTGGTCTTAGTGGGAAGTATTGAATGGCTATCCCCCAGAAATTTGCATGTAGGAACAGAGTGACTGTATTGTGAAGGAGTTAAGTAAAAACTTAATTCCTTTGTGATGTGCACAGGTGAAATCTTCGAGTGTGATAATGTCACAGGGTCGAGCAGTTATGACTGAGTTACAACAGATATATAAGGAGAAGTAATGAGAACAGGATGGCAGAGGAAAAGCCACATGGACACAGACCACGCTCTGCTGAAAGTTTTGCTTTCCATTATCTTTAGGTGCCCTTGGGCTTTTCCGGCCACCAGAATTGGGGGTTGTTAAAATGTTTCCTTTGTAATTCACCCAGCCTCAGGTATTTCTTTCAGTAGCACAAATAATGGAGTAAAGAAGCATTTCAGTACTTTGCACAGGATAGAATTTATGCATCATTCTAGTGTTTAACTCTGAATATGCATGTAATTGTGTGTGTGTGTGTGTGTGTGTGTGTGTGTGTGTGGTTTGCCTTCTTACTTACTAAATTTTAAGAACAGAGTATTTCTAGTACAAATTATTAAAGTGTTTATAAAGTTAATTCAATTGTTCTCTGGCTGCCTTTATGAAAATTTGAAAAATTATATCTTGAGCATTCTCAACACTAAAATCAAAATTGATTTAGTTAGGTTTCTTTGTTTCTTTCTCTCTCTCTCTCTCTCTCTCTCTCTCTCTCTTTTTTTTTTTTCGGTTCTACTTTCCTAAGTAGTTAGATTTCTCTGACTCTAAGTGTCTCTCTTTTGCCTTCCACTTTCTTTTCACTTTTTTTTTTTAAGTAGACTTAGCGATATTTGTATATATATATATATATAATTAAATATATATATATATATAATTAAATATATATATATATATATAATTAAATATATATATATATATATATGGAATGCCTGGACCATAAATATCTTTTCTCTGTTTTTTTCTTTTTTGGAGAGGTTTTTGTTATAGGGTGCATGTGCTTGCCAGACAGACAGAGAGAAACAGAGAGACAGAAAGAGAGAAATCACCCCCCCGGGGGGATGACCATGCTGCAATCCCCTCTCCTCCATTCTCCTCTCGGGATCTTGGGCACGCACGCACATGAGCCCGGCGTGAGTTTTAAGCCACTGGGTCTGGGATGCGAACCACAGTCAACTATGTGAGAGTCCAGCTACATAGCCATTACACTAACTGCTGGTCCCTTTTCTCTGTTTTTTTTTAATACAGCATTCTATCAGTTTCTAATCTCTGTTTTTAATATCAATTGATGGTCCCATCTATTTGTTTTTATATATTTTAAATTTTATAAAATTAGTTATCTGTACACCTAGTTTGACCATTTAAAATTAACATGAAATTTTCATGTGAAAACTTTCTTGGGACCAGCAGGTGATGTGGTGGTTAAGGATGCTGAGACTCCCACATGACCAACCATGGTTTGAGTTCTGGGCCTGGCAGCTTGCTTTCTCACTTTCCCTCTCTCTCACTCACTCTGTTTATCTCTGGTTGAATTAAAGTTAAGAAAATAAAATGAATAAATAAATAAAGTTAAATAAAATAACATTTTTAATACCTAAATTGTATAATTGTCACTTTAAATAAATTTAGGTAGTTCAGCTTGCAATGTCACAAGTGAATTCTCATTATGGAAGAAAACTCAATGTATTTTTCCATTTGGTTGAATGTCAAAAGCATCATGAACTCATCATTTTTCTGACAATTCTCCTTGCTAAACCTTCTGTTTGGTAGTAGTATATTTGGCCTATTCATAATATCTATCTTGATGCTTAGTGAACAATACAAAGTGTATCATCTTCTAGCATGTAAAACACCATTTTAAAGTGTGTTTTCATCCTCTCTCCCTTATTCCCACTCTCTATTCCCTACTTACTCTTATATCAGTCTAAATATCCACAGAATCTTCACGTTTCCCATCTCAGAATCATATGTGGTTTTCATTTATTTCATTTGAATATAATCATTAACACAAACACTCTGCAGCCTGACCTTTGTTATTAATGATTGTCCTGTGAGTAAACCATTGAATCCATTTTTCTCTCATATTTCACCTTATTTTTCTTTATTTTTTAAATTGTTGTTTGCTTGCTTACTCCCTCCTTCCTTCCTTCTTTCCTTCATGGAAGAGAGAGGGAAAGGTTGGAAGAGATAGGTACCCCAAGGTCTTCGTTGCTGTGACCAACCTCCAGACTGAGCCATCCAAGATCACAGGCACTCAGGTGCCAGCTCAGTGTGCACAGGGAGGCTCCAGGACACAAAACCAGAACCTTTCTACCTGGGTCCAGTTGCATTACCACTGTGCTGCTGCCTGTCCCTTATAATTCTATATTTTTTTCAAAAGCACAGTAATGAATTTTATCAACATACCGTTTACAATGTTTCCCTGGATTTTTCTCTAATTTTCTTCTTTTAAAAAAGTAAGTTCAGTTTGACCTTAATAAACTTATACTATCTTTGTAATAGGATTTTCTTCTAAGGTGTCCACACAGATTAATTAGCATTTCACTCTAGATAGATAAGGGCAGTTCACATACATATACTTTGTAGCTCATTTTCTTGAGTACTATAGCATTTTCTCTGTCATCTAGACAGTCACAAATTGCTAAAATCACTTCAGAACGTTAAGATCAGCTCTTTCCCTATATTAGGTAATCCATTTTTAGCTTCAGAAATATGTAATAATTGACTTGTTCTGTGTATATATATATATATATATATATATATATATATATATATATATATATATATTTATATATATTTTTTTTTTTTTTCCTGCCAGAGGGCACCTGTGCTTGCTGGAGAGAGACAAAGAGGCAAAGCAAGAAAGCAACCCCCATGGGGGATGACCACATCAAAACCCCTTCTCCTCTGTTTCTCACTCCTTTCAGAATTTGGGGCACATATGCACATGCACCCAGTGTTTTCCTCAAGCCATCAGGTCAGGTGCTAGAACCATGCATGTGGCCATGTGGGACCTAGCTGCCTTAACCAGCCTGTCACTGGCTGGCCCAGTTCTGCGTACTTTTATATTATCTTTGATTACCATGATTTTTATCTCCATCTTACAAGTATGTTATCCTGACATTTATTTTCTGGAAAACCAAAATATAGCCATTAATTAATACCTGTCATCTATTAGCATTAGATCATTAATACCCCAAGGACCAGGATTTTATGTGCTTTATCATTTTTCTTTTTCAAAACTTAGGTTCAAAACTGTGAAAGTTCTTATTTACAATGCGATATAATTTTATTTTATCTTGACTAAATATCTTTTGGGTATATTTTTGGTGTGACCTAACTAAACAGTACAACTCCCACTGAAATGTTCTTAGTTTTATAACTTCTATTTTTTCTCATCATAGCATAAAACATAGATAATAGGTAGATAATAGGTAACAATTTCATTTTACTCTACATTCTTTCACTTAGGAGTTAACTTCCATTTTATATGTTTTTCTCCATCAAAAATTTTAAATTTGACTATAATACTTCTTTTTCAGTTATTGTTAAAATGAAGTGGTCAAGATGACTTCTTCCTAGAACCTTTGCCACTTCTATCAATTTTTTTCATCCTGCAAAGAATGTGGTTTGTATTTATGGTATAAACATAAAATGGAATATTATTCAGCCTTAAAATAGAAGTCAATCCTACCCCTTGAGATAATGCACATGGATGTAGAGGACATTGTGGAATCGAAATAAGCCATATACAGAAAGAAGATACTGTATGACCTCAAATGTGGAGTCTACGGAGCTAGAGCTCATAGACACAGAGAGTAGAAAGATCGGTTCCAGGGCCTGAAAGGAAAGGGATGGGGAAGGTGATGATCAGAGAGTACCCAGTCAGTTCTATAAGATAGGTCAGTTCTGGAGCGCTACTGTAAAGCATAGTGCTTGTAGCTCACAGTCCTGTGTCATGTACTGAAAATTTGCTAAGAAGGTAGATGTTTAGAGTGTTTACTAGAAAATATATTAATATTATGATTATTGTTTTAGTAAGAGGTACAGGAGGAAACTTTAGGAGGTAATGTACATGCCTGTGACCTAGATGGAAGTAGTAAGTAGTCATTTCACAGGTATACTTACCCTGCAACTCATTGATTTCATATTAAATATGTACAGCTTTTTACTTATTATCAATACCTTGATAAAGTGGTTTTTGGAAAGTTTTGGCCCAGTTCTGGTGGCACAGGTGTTTGGTGCTACTGCATGATACTGGAGTCATATGGGGAGCCCCCGAGTTCAGATCCCAGTTGAGCTGAGCATGCTGAATCTGTCCATGTGCACCTGTGATCCTGGCTGGCTGGAAGAAAGGTCGCAGCATGACAAGACCCTGTCAGGGGCTCTCTTCCTCTTTCTCAGGAAATAAACATAGTTAAAAATTTAAAAAGTTTTGTTAGTGGATTTTTCTAATTTGAAAGCAACTTTATTATTAGCAAAGCAATCATGAGCATAACTCTTATTCTCATATTCATTTAGATCCTTCATCTCATGGTCATTAAATTTGAAATATCTGTAGTTCTTCTTTAACACAGAGAAACCCCAGAAATGTGGTAGAATAGAGCAATAGAATTTAGAAGGAATTGCTAAGTGTAAATTGTAACCCTCTAATTTATTACATTTGTAGTTTTGGGTGAATCTCTTTAAGGTTAATCTTAGGCTTAAGTTAAACAGTGAGAATAATAGAAATGTCTCCCCATTTACTAAGCTATATTGTGGTGAAATCTGAACTTTTATATAAAAAAGTACTTGTTATTTACTGTTTCATTCTTAATTATTTTCTAAGTTTAAATAAACTAGGTTAGGGTGCTGGACTCTCCCATGGCTGACCACTGTTTGAGTCTCAGACCTGGCAGCTTGTTTTCTCACTTTTTTTTTCTCTCTCTCCCTCACTCTGATCAAATTGAAAAAATAGTAATAATAAATCAAATTTAAAAAATAATTATATAAATTTTTAAAATCAGAATACTTTGTTATTCACTGCACACACTTAGTATATAGAATACAGATACTATAAAAAGTTCATCTAAAGTTCTTTCTTGTTGTATTATCATATAAATTACTGGGTATATTGTCCTGATTACACTTACATCATTCCCTGTATCTTTCTTGGTTTCTGGTTTTATAATTTTATCTGGGGCTTTTTCTCTGTGATGCTAATTGAGATATGACTCTTACTGATGAGCTTGGAAAGTCTCTAAGCAGGCCTTCCCTTTCTGATCCTCATTAGAAGCTCTCAGGTGCTCTAGCCAAGTGCCTGTCAATCACTCTGGGTTTATTCATGGCCTAGAAATCCAATCATAGTAAATGCTGCCATCCAGCAATGTAGCCAGATATTCAGACCCTATCACACCCTTTATTTTGCAAAATTCCAACTTACTGGAAGCAAAGATGAAAACGCCACCTGTGTCCCAAAGGCATTCCTATCGCTCCCCCAAAAAAGACACAGTAAAGGCGTGGCCCTGATTTTCTCTTCTACAAGAACGCATCCATAGAATGTCTTCAGATCTTCATAATAGTTCATTTTACATGTTATGTATTTAGGTTATCCTCTTAAAAATGAGTTAAGTCTGGTATCATTGTACTAATGTTAAATAAAAAAACATGTGGAGTGGTGGAATGAGTTGCCCGCAGCCTGCAGACAGTCAGGGTAGACCAGATGCAGGCCGTAGGCCATGTTCTAGCTCCGTTTCCTGCCACTGTCTTTTCAACATGGAAATGGCAGCATTTCTTCCTCCTGTCAGCTACCACTTAAACTGTCTATTTCACAAATATATACACACAGATACCATGCTTTGCAACATTTTTCTATTAAAAAAAATTACGTTACTTTAAAATTTATAAATAATTTTCCACATTTTTTTAGTTTTAGCAAGTATAACCTTCAGTAAGAATTCTGATCAGCATGAGTTAAAAAGCAAGTTATTAACAAGAGAAGTTAAATAGGGCCTGCAGGAAAAGTGGAGGTTAAGGCACTGGATCTCATATGACCAACCCTGTGGTTCAAATCCTGGACCCAGTGGGTTAAAAATCATGTTAACCTGCATGCCAAAAATCTTGAGAGGAGACTGGAGGAGAAGGGATTGTGGTGTGGCCAGCACACATGGGGTGTGTGTGTTGGGGGGGTGATTTCTCATTTTCCCTCTTTGCTTTTTTTGTCTCTCTCTGGTGAGCACATGCATCCCATATCAACACTAAAATAAAATAAAATGAAGTTAAATAAACCCAATAAAAATAAAGAATCTTAGTATTTGCACTTGTCATTATATAAATAAATGTAAAATATTTTCAGGTTTTTCAACATTTTGAAAATAGCAGTGATTTTTTTTTCTTTTCTAGAATCATTTAAATGTATTACTAACTTTTTAAAAAAATTCTATAGGGAATGTATACTCATCAGAGAGAGAGAGAGATGAGAAGAGAAAGCAAGCCCCCAGGTCTGGGCATCATCATGCAGTCAGCCATGTGGGAGTCCGGTGCCTTAACCACCACGCCGCCTACTGGCCCCAAGCCCTCTGTTTTAATAGGCAGAATTGTAACTACACATCTGAAAGGGAAGAATATAAAAAAAAAATCTGTGGCCATCTTTAATTTATCATAATAATATTCTTTATACTCAAGTTACAGGGAAATACTGCTGCTCGTGATTTCTGCTTGTCCGGTTTTTAAACTTTTAGTCATCTATCACCAAACTTCTTGCCAGACAGAAAGCTAGGAATTATACATATAATTCCTTTAGTGATTCAATTTTTGTACATAGGTTATGCAACTTTAGTAAATAAAGTGTCTATGTATTTAAAAAGTCCCAGTATAAACTTCTAGATGTAAGCTTCTTGAAGACCTACCTAGGGTTATGAATATATATATGCGAAAAATAAAACCGAAGTTTTGTGAACATCTCCTACAGAGTCATAGGAAATGTTATGGTCGATTACAGTGATAGAAATTGGTAGGAAAATAAGCGCTGTTCATAAAATTGTTTTATGCATTGGGGACGTTGTCATCTGATGTTTTTATATATATAACATACGGGCTATTGTTTTACGTCTCTGGCATTGCTGCTATCTATTTCTGTGCTAGAGGAAAGAGATGGTAGTTTGCTCCCTTTGTTCTTTGTACCTAAGACCCGGGTATAATGAGCTTTTTCATCTGCTTTTGCTTATAGTTATGATCAAGTCATCCCTTCCGTTTGTTTAACTTTGCATTTTGGGTTTTATAAACTTGACTGACATATCTCAGGAAAAAAGATGTATAAAGATGAAGGAATAAAATTGGAAAATTTGTTGATAAAGTATATATGTAAATAGAGTATAGCTATCTTAATATATGTATCTTCAAATATAAACTATGTATTAAATTTATATATAGGAAGACTTTTGGGGGACCAGCAGATGGCATAATGGTTACATCGTTGGACTCCCATGTTGTCAACTGTGATTCCACAGAAACAGACAGAAAGTGAGAAATCAACCCCTAGGGGGATGGCCACACCACAGTCCCTATTCCTACATTCTCCCCTTAGGATTTTGGGCATGCAAGCACATGTGCCCAGTGTTATTTTCAAGCAGCCAGGTCTAGGACTTGAACTACAGCTGACCATGTTGGAGTCCAGAGCGTTAACCACCATGCCAGATGCTGGTCAAGCATCTTTTGAACCACTTCTTCCAAATGCTATTACTATTTACATAAAAATAGTGTAAATATAATGATATTTGTCTCAGCTTTCTGTTTCCCATGACATAGTATTACCTTTGGAATATTTTAGTGGTCTAGGCACCTACTCCTTAACATTAGATTACAGAATAAGGGCAAAGTTCCTTTGTATGGGAATCAATAACCTTCAAAATCTGTCTCTCTTTGTATTTCCAATCCATCTTGCTTCAGCAGTTTTTAACTCTGTGGTTTTCTCATTTGCTTTCTGTTGTTCTTTTAACTAATTGTGTTTTCTCACACCTCCAATCATTTGTACATAAGTTCCCCAGCTTGAAATGCTGCTGCCTCTGTAGTTTACCATGAGAAACAATTCAATTTAAAGTGGTAAGTTTTAACAACTTCTTTGACTTGTATATCCTTTCTGTTGAGTTAGTTTGACCTTCTGCTTGCATTTTTTACTAACTTGCACATGCCTCCAAAAGAGCAGATAGTGATGTTCTTTTATACTTAATTTACTTTCCTGACTCTTTGAAGAAGATTGCTATTTTATGTAGGTTATCTTTATATTCCCATCAGCTACCACATAATTGGTGCTTGATAAATATGAATGAATTGTGTTTGCTGATGACTGAACTTCACTTAAGGATATTTAATAATTGAGTGGTTGAGAATTCTGAAGTAATCCTTAAAAACACTACAGAAGTTTTCATCCCTAATGTTGATCTTTGCAGGCAACTATTCCTTGCCCAGATCCCCATGTTCTAGCCATTCAAAATCACTATAAGATAATTCTTTAGTATTTATATTGTGCCTGGAATCCTATTGAGAAGTTACAGGTTTTCCTTCTCAGACTTCAGTGTTTCTTATTCTGTCATCAAAGAATGAATGATCTAAACATTTACTACAGATTAATGTATCTTCACAAAATTTACAATTTATCCATCTGTTTTAGCTTTCATCTTTCTTTAAAGTCATTGTGTTGCAAAGCCCACCAAATCAAAATCATTTTGACTTATTTTCTTGTGATTTTCTCCCATGATTTAAAGCTACAAATAAAAGATATAACAACTCGATGTGTGTGAGTAAAAGAAATCTTGTAATCAAATTATGTATATTTGAAGTTGTAAAAACGCAATGTTGAAATGCAATAGAAATTAGTTTAGAGCTATTTGGAAAAACAGAAAAATGCTACTAGATGAAAGATGGCTCTTAGATGAGCATTGTGGACACCTACAACTTCTCAGGAAAGCTTATTCCTTTGAGAAGTGAAATGAATGGGGGACCCTCAAATTGTTATTTATTTATTTATTTATTTATTTATTTATTTATTTATTTATGGGAGAGTTTTTTTGCTATAGGGCGCATGCGTTCTCCAGAAGGACAGAGAGAGACAGAGAGACAGAAAGTGAGAAATCACCCACCAGCGAGAATGGCTACACCGCAATCCGTTCTCTTCCATTCTCCTCTCAGGATCTTGGGCATGCACACACACATGCCTGGCGTGAGTTTAAGCCACCAGGTCTGGGACTTGAACTGTGGTTGACTACATGGGAGTCCAGCTACATAGCCATTATGCCATCTGCTAGTCCCTGTTTTTTTTTTTTTTTTTTTTTTTTTTTTTTGGTAAGAGTGATTTTATTTAACTTTATTTATTTATTCATTTACTTTTAATTTGGTTAGAGAGAGACAGAGTGAGAGAGAGAGAGAAAGAGAGAAAGTGAGAAAGCAAGCCACCAGGTCCTGGACTTGAACCGTGGTCATCCATGTGGGAGTCCAGCGCCTTTTACCACTACGCCACCTGCCAGCCCCCATGTTCATATTTTAAAAGTTAACTCAGTATTTCCTGATTTCAAAGGATATGATTAAAACTTTTGTGAGTTCCAATTTTATGTTTTCATTTTTATTTTTTGTTATAAGGTGCATGCTCTTCCCAGAGACAGAGAGGGAAAGTGAGAAATCACCTCCCCCCCAGGCAGATGGCACACCACACACCACAATCTCTTTTCCTCCATTCTCCTCCTTGGTATTTTTAATAGGGATTCACGTACACACCCTGTGTGTATTTCAAGCCACCAGGTCTAAGAATTGAACTGAGAAGTCTACCATGTGGGATCCTCAGCACCTTAACCACAATGTCATCTGCTTGCCCCAAGCACCAATTCTTTACAACATACATTCCCATTTCTGCATTAATGGTTATAATTAGTCAGATATAGTCAGTTTTTCTGAAGAATTTGCCTGTGGAGGATTTTATCTAACAGGATTCATTTACTCAATTCCTGGCAATCTGGGTACACCAGGCATAAAAGTCCAAGAAAGAACTTGGATGATCAGTTTGTTTCCTTCAGAAACTGATTTGTCTCCTTTTTAAGGTGATTTAATGGGATAAGGTATTGTCTAAATTGCCATAAATGTCAACAGTTTTAAGTCTGAGAAACAGCATAAGCTTCAGAGTAGGGGAATGGGGTACAGAGTTGCCCTGGAATCCGGAGAGATTGACTTACACTTACAACAGAGATAACCTCATCTGTCTTGGTTTTCTATAGTTACGACAACAACTGATACATTCACTTTCTGTCACCTCTACCCGTCCCTAGCTTCCATATCCCTTCTCAGCAACACCTGCTTCCTGCTGTTGGAAAGGAGACTTTGCTTTTGGATGGTGACGCATATGCATCCTCCCCTAGGTAGCCACCTTAAACCCTCCTTTGCTCAATCTAGGTGCGAGATTTTCTACTCTTCTCCACTTGAACATGTACCCCCACATTTCATGCTCTGCATTATAGTAACCTTTTTCCTAGTGTATGTTTCTCAGTCATTGTAGTTTGAATTTTCAAGGGCTGGATTCTGTCTTCAGAGGATACAGTCAAGAAAATTTGTTGGCTGATTGGGACCAGCAGTTAGCGTAATGGCTATGTCGCTGGACTCCCACGTAGTCGACTACGGTTCGAGTCCCGGACCCGGCGGCTTAAACTCACGCCGGGCGCGTGTGCGTGCGTGCCCAAGATCCCAAGAGGAGAATGGAGGAGAAGGGATTGCGGCGTGGCCATCCCCCCTGGGGGGTGATTTCTCGCTTTCTATCTCTCTGTCTCTCTCTGTCTATCTGGCGAGCACATGCGCCCTATAGCAAAAACCTCTCCAAAAAAAAGAAAAAAAAAAAAAGAAAATTTGTTGGCTGATTGACAAACTAAGACACAACAATTAGGATAGAAATTAAACCCCAGAAGAGTACAATAAAATAAAATCTTTTACTGAAACAACTCCAATAACTACGTTAATTGGTTTAATTTATTTTTTTCTGATAAATTATAATTTCAATAAGGTAAAATTATAACTTCTAGGCAAATATAAAATAAGCATTAGTCAAAGATTTTATTTAACTTATTAATTAATGAGGGAAGTCTTAAGACAATAACACTCCACTAAATTGCATTTAAGGAGTTAGGTCAATAGAGTGTATTTGATAAATATTTATTAAGGTGATATTTCTGGGTTAGGTACAAAGCTGGGTAAGATCTCACAGGAAAATAAATCACAAATTTCTTAGCTATCTGTTCCATTGGAGAGAAATTAATTTCATAGCCAGAGTGAGTGACTTCATGTATCTCTACTAGGCAAACATCTCAGAATTACTCTTTTTTATTTTTAAAGAGATTTTTACCTTGGGGAGTGTGCTCTCACTGGAGAGAGACAGAGACAGAGAAAAGGAAAGTGAGAAAGTACTCCCCAGGGTGTATGCTCATACCACAATCCCTTCTCCATTCTCCCTGGATCTTGGCCATGCACTACACCTGCCTGGTGTGATTTTCAAGCCACTGGGTCTGGTACTCCAACCATAGGTAGCCACGTGGGAGTCTGGTGACGTAATTGCCATGCCATCTGCTGGCCCCCAGAGTTACTCTTACCCTCTGCTCCCACAGAGGTCTGAAATAACCTAGAAAACAGAAAACCAAGCCCAGCATCGCACTGATATATAATACTTAGTGATCTATTTTACCTCTTTTCAAGATTTACATGTTTTTTCGGATGTTTCTTATAAAGTTGACGATTCAAATTTAAGTGCCACCTCATAGTAGAAGGCAGCTGAGGTGGATCGTTGTGGTGGGCTGTGTGGACGTGGAGCCCAGCTTGGCCAAGTATTCTGGATTTGAGGAGAATCTTCAGAATCACAATTTTAGAGCTGGCCCTGTGGCCTAATGGTCAAAGCAGCTGGGTGACTGTGGTTCAAACCACAGCCTTAGTAGCTTGAAAATTATACTGGATACATGTGCATACATGCCAAGATCCTGAAAGGAGGGAGAAAAGAAGGAGAGATTGTGGTGTGTCCTCACCTCACTGGGGGTGCTTCCTCCTTTTCTCTCTGCCTCTCTCTCTCTCTCTGACAAATGCACATACCATCTGAAAATTAAAAAACAAAAACAAAAACAAACAAACAAAAAAACTCACAGTTCTAAAGTATTGACAACAAATTAACAAATTCAAGTTTATTTCTTTCATGAGGGTGAGAGAGAGAAAGAAGAGGAGAGTGAAAGGGAGAGAGAGAGAGAGAAACATGCACCTCACGCCCTCCCCTCCGGTCTTCCCGTCAGCTAGGAACCCGGGCACATGTACAGGGCGTGTGGAGGGTGACCAGGGACTGGCCCTGCGGCCTTTCATGTGGGCCCAGCACCCCTGGAGCAGTCCAGCACTGTTTCTCACTGAGGCGGCCCGAATTAAAACTGGCGTAAAACCCCAGGCCCGCTCATCCCGCTGACGGAGCGTGAGCGCGGGGCTCTGCAGCCGAGTCCAGCAGCAATGAAGCGTGCCCGCAGAAACTGCACCTCACACATTGATTTCTCGCTCCGTACACAGAAATTTTTCTTGGCCTTTAGGAAACACCTTTGCTCTGGAAATCTTTGGAGAGACAAACTTTTCCCTTACAAATTTATCTTTGCCCTTTTTTAGTACATGTTGGTGATGACATTTTCAACTAAAACAGTATCTCAAAAAGTCAATAGCCCCACCACTCCACCCTGCTGAAACAACCGACCAGAGTAAATTTTCAAGTTGGGCTCATAGTTTTTAATGTCTATAAGAGAGATATTTACTAAGTTTAATGAACTTTTAAAGAATTGTATATGTTTTGCTAGAGATTTGAGAAGGAAAAATGCTTCATTTTATTCCCGTAATTTTAGCCAGAAGATGCATTTACTCAACAAAGTGAAAGACAAGGCACCCCCCCATGGGGTTTTGTTATCCTCAATTTTTCCATTCTTTTAGGATTGGGGGCACACATACACATGTCCCGGCATGTTTTTCATTCATTTTATTTTTAATTCAACCAGAAATAGACACAGAGAGAGAATGTGAGAAAGCAAACCACCAGGTCCGGGACTCAAACCATGGTCGGCCATGTGGGAGTGTCCAATGCCTTAACCACCAAGCCACCTGCTGGTCCCCCAGCATGGCATGTTTTTCAAGCCACCAATTTTAGGACTTGAACCACACAATTGGCTATGTAGAATCCAGATGCTTTAACCACCATGCCACCAGCTGGCCCAAGGACTATCTAGAGCTACAATTTAGTGAATGCCATTTATGAATGTTTTGAGATAAATAAATTTTATTACTATTCCAGAAATGAACTAAAGCTGCTTTTAACTACGGAGTCTTAAAATTCATCATATGATAAGACAGACGGAAGCTGTAGTACTCTTTTTGAAAGATCTTTAAAATAAGATGCAAAATCAACTACAAATAGAACATGACATTGCTTATTTGTAAATATCTTATTCCATATTCTAATATCAGTATGCAATATTTTTCTGAAGATTTAGGAATTTATGGAATGAAAAATACAGGTTATGTCCACTTTGACTGACTTTGGCCAGGAATGTAAAAGTTTTTATAATTTTTAAAAATTATTTTTTTGGGGACCAGCAGTTAGCATAATGGCTATGTCTCTGGACTCCCACGTAGTTGACCGCGGTTTGCGTCCTGGACCCGGTGACTTAAAACTCATGCCAGGTGCATGTGTGTGCGTGCCCAAGATCCTGAGAGGAGAATGGAGGAGAAGGGATTGCGGCATGACCATCCCCCCTGGGGGGGTGATTTCTCGCTTTCTGTCTCTCTGTCTCTGTCTGTCTGGCGAGTGCACGCACCCTATAGCAAAAACCTCTCCAAAAAAAATTTTTTTTTCTTTGTTTCTTAGTATATACAAAAAGAAAGGTAAATATCCAAGAATATATCTAAGGTGTGTATGTATTAATTAGGATTCTCAAGATACAGAATTTTCTGAGTATTTTCTTCTTCTGGTTAACTGGGTGTTTCAATCCATTTAAAATCAGCTATGGTAGTAATATTCCAAAATGAAACTCCATTAGCTGCCTAGGGAAATGAATCCTATGGTGTGTATGTATGTTTCTGTAAATATTATAGTCCAATTGAATGTATAAACGATCCCCTTACAACTGTAAGCTGCATTGAAAAAATGAATATTAGACCTCAGAATATGTTAATCTGTCTTCATAGTAGAAACCAAGGTTTAGCCTCAACATCTCTTCCTTTTAGTTTTTCTGCATTGAACCTGTACTTTGTGGCCATTGCTTTAAATCTGGTCTGAGGATTTTAACAATTCAGATTATTTCCACCTTGACGATTCCTGATAAAATGGTGTGGGTCATGGTGGAGCATGCGTGACAGGCAGTAGTCTGTCCGGCATTCTTAACTGTCTGGAGATGTGAACCAGCTTCAGGTAGGTGGCTAACAGAAGAGGGGCCAGAGAGATTAAGGGTAGGATGATCCTCAAGTGGCAGCTTTCTCTGCCCCAGCTGAGTCTCTGCGGTGCGTGCACCGACGTCCAGAGGACCCAGAGTGAGCTTAGGAGCAGATGATTGTGATGGGACCTTTGTCAGAGTAGAGCGGCCTTAGCCGGTTCTTAGCAAGCTGCTCTGCACTCAGTGGTAGTGCAGGTGATGGGAGCAAGGTGGGCTGGTTAATGGGAGCTTTCGGACGTTAACCAGCTTTGGATATTAAAGGTAGACATGCCTGCAGTTGGGAGTAAGGATAAGAGGTTGGAAAACAATATTTTGAATTTTAAGATTTTCTCAAATAGATATAAATTCATATTTTTACTAATAATTTAATAATTTTTCAATTCACAACTCAAGCTTTAATTTCAGGGCCACTTGTTTATAATTACAAGGCTTATGTGGTTTCCCAACACTGAAAAACCAGGTGTATTAAAGAGCTTGCCGGCCTTCAGGATAGTTCTCAGAATCCTCTCCCAACATAATCAGTCAGCAGATTTTGTCAGCTTGGCCATCATATCTCTAGACTAGATCTAGCAT
Source organism: Tupaia tana (assembly GCA_026018925.1). Classification (NCBI taxonomy): domain Eukaryota; kingdom Metazoa; phylum Chordata; class Mammalia; order Scandentia; family Tupaiidae; genus Tupaia; species Tupaia tana. The sequence goes on along the minus strand of JAKSZU010000003.1, from coordinate 9,280,951 downwards.
ATTCTTTACTTGTTTTACTTTAAGCCCTATTATGATCCAACTCAAATTAGTTGAACAGTTTGCTAAATAGTCTTTTCTCTTCCAGTCTGGACCATCTACAACCCAATTCATCATGAAAAAAATCTTAAAAAAAAAAATCTATTGTCTCGGTCATCTCTCTACTCTCTGTCCAATCCTTCCCAACCACTTTCAATCCTTCAGTCATCTCCAGGATAAAAATCAGAATTACAGGGAAGGACTGTACCCTGATGGATAGACAGCTGGATTTCACATGGACAACCATGTGGCTTGAGTCCCGGACCTGTGGCATGTGTGGGTGTGTGACCAAGACGCCCAGAGTTGCAGAGAGGGAGAAATGAGGGAGGGGATTAGCCTGGCCATTCCCTGTGAGGGTGCTTTCTTTTCTCCCTCGCTGTCTATCTCTCTTTAGCAAGCCCCATACTCCCTCTAGCAAGACAAAAGTGAAGAAACAAATTATTTTGAATGGTCGGTAAGACTTTGCATAAAGTTCTGCCCTATCTTTCCAATCTCACCTGCCAACATCCCTGTTCTCACTTTTTCACTCCTCTACTCCCACCTCCCCACCTTCTGCTTTGGTTAACTCCTGTCTGTCCCTTCAGATTCCAATGGCACAGTAACTCTGTCACCTCTCTTTGAACCTCATTAGGAACTTGTAGAGTGCTCAGTTTATGCTGCTGTCCCAGCACAACATACTGATCAAATTTCATTACTTTTATGTGCTCACTGGGCTCTCCCTTCTACCTGCACTGAGACTCTAGGGGAGCTGAGCTGTCTTAATCATCCAGTGCTTAGCATAATTCCAGTCCCTAGCCACAGTAAACATTAGTTCATTATTTAGTGAACAAATAAAAACTCTAATCTCATAATAAAGTGCTTTATTTTATATTTTAAAACCATGTGTCAGAAAATGTAGAAATCAGTAAATGTTATACTGATTAAAATAGTAGTCATAATCATAGTAATGCAGTTTCTTTTTCTCGGGACATAGGATGTCAACCCTCCAAGGGCAGAATATAAAAACTGTTTTTGGAGATCTTAAACTTAGGTTAAAAAGCAGGAAAATCCATTCAGTGTAAACAACATCTACTTATCAAAATATAAATAGAGCAATAATACAGAGGAAATAATTCTCTATTGTGTTTAATGTGCCGAAAACTTAACAATACTGCCGAATAAACGCCGTATGCCCAGTGAAGTTTTATATTTCTGAAAAAAACCCAACAAAAACAAAAATTCTTTCCAGATGTTCACTAAGAATAAAATGTCTCATCACATGTACTCATAATCTTGTCTCAAAAAAAATCAGCAAAAGCAATTAAAAATAGCTTTCTGTATAGTTTCTCAGATATTCTAAATATGTGGGCGAGAACAGAATAGCGTTACAGTTTCTCAATATTTCAAATAATGGAGCATGCAATCGATGTCCTAGAAAATGAAATCTGACTTTTAAAACACCTAAATAAAATAAAAGTTAAAGGAGATGAAATAAACCAAAGCACTTTCTAAAATTGTATCCCCATTCTGAATTCTTTATAGGATTTACTATAGGAAAAAAATTAGAGTTAAATATTCATGCTGTGTATTAACTCCCAGTATGAAATGCCAGGCCCTGATTGGCTAGTGAGAGCTAAAAGACAAGCAAAGCCACTTACATCAGATGTTCCAGGAAAGAGGTTCTTCAAATCATTATATTTGAAAATACTTGTTTATATGATTTATCCTCCAACTTTCCTACCTTCGGTGATGTGAACTCTGAAAGGCTGGGTCTGTGGCTCTTTGAGCCCTTTAAAGTTTTTCTTGCATACATGTTCTGTTTTTCACTTTTTTTCTTTCTTTCTTTCTTCGCAGCCCTTTTGCATTCAAGAGAATTCTATCGGTTGAATTTATACCCTGCAATTATTTTTTTCCCATATATTTGTATCTTCCTAGTTTACTATTTTCTGACCATTTCCCCTCTCTTTAATATTTATACTTAGGTGTGTCTGCGGTGTTGTTAGTAGCAAGAAATGCTCAGGTCTGGGTAATTTAAGTGAACCAAGGCTATTCGCTGACAATGGTGAAGTCCAGTTGGCAGTATCCAGAGGCCACACACGGAAGGTCTTATGTTCTGGGGAAACAAGGAGCCATTTCTGTGCTGTTGTCCGTGTGTGTGATGTCTCTCTCTCATTCCCTGTCCTTATAAACCCACCAGGAGTCGATTATAGGGGTCCAATACCTAGTCACTACCAAAAGCCATTCCTTTCGATATCATGGAGTTATTACATCTCCTCATAGTGCTTTCACAAACAAATCTCAACCTGTGAATTTTGCAGGAACGCAAACCATGATGCCTGTGTACATAAATAATACAGTTTTGCATGTGTACTGAGTAGTTTCCAGTATTCAGACTGTGTGTGCTAAACTCATGAAAATGAAGATAATGAATCATATCAATGTAATCACACATAGATATTTTTAATTGCAAAAGGACATGTGAGCTTGCCAGAAACAGAGAAGGAGAGGGAGAAACCACCCCACAATGGAGTACAGTCACAGTGCAGTCCTTTCTCCTCCGTCTCTTCATCCTGTCCAGATACACGGGGCACACTTGTACAGGCACCCCGTGTGTTATTTAAGCTTCCAGGGCTAGGATTTGACTTGTGCTTGGCCATGTGTGGCAAGGCTCCCTTAAATGTTAGGTCATGAGATGGCCTATAATCACATATTCAAGAGCAAATAATTAACATAAAATGTACATATTTGGTTATTTTTTAAATGTTTACTTGGTCCTAATAATTCTATGCTTTAAGAATACCATATCAAGCCAAAAATATGCAAACAAACTGCCCTTGTAGAATTGATGTTCACTAGGGGAGACAGTAAATGAAGTAAAAAAAAGGTAAAATATGATGTCATAAATATGAGGACTCTTTTTACGGAATATTTTAGTGTTTTGAGTTGGCTGTGATCAAGGTTGTGGCTATAGATGGAATGTCGAGTATGCCTACCAGAAAGCACTATCTGGAAGAAGACACTGTGGTAGAAAGAGTAGAGTCCGGGACAGGAGAGAACTTAATAGATACTACGTAACGGTGTGGAGAATTAACGTCTAGTATGTTATTTAAGGCTACTACCAAAAGGAAAAAAATGTAATTATGAAGCTTTGGGAGTGGGAGAAAGGAATTAAAAGTGTAGTTTACTTGAGCTTAATCATACTTTTCATATGGAATTGTCAGTACGTAGACTAAACCTCAAGGAATACAGACATGTTCATATTATTTGAATTATGCTGACCAATAGAAACGTCACATGTCAAACAGATGAAGCTGCCTCTGGAGTATGTGAGTGGTGGTAGTAAGAAAAGAGAATGTGGCCTATGTATACACAATGAAATACTCTTCAGCCATTGAGTAGATGGAATCCTGTCATTGAAGGCAATGTGGATAAACCTGGAGTGTTTATTCCATGTTCAGTGGAATAAGCCAGGCATAAGAAGAGGAAAACGACACATTCTCTCTCATAAGTGGAAGCTAGTGGACCTCGTGTACTTGGAGAGTTGAATGTCGGTTTCTAGAGGTGGGAAAGGGTAGTAGAGGAGATAGTGAAATGTTGGTGGACACAAAATTACACTCAGATAAGAAGGAACAAGGAACAATAATTCATTGTATATCTCAAAATTACAAAAAAAAAAAATTTCAACAGAGCCTAATGATAAATCTTTGAGATGCTAGATATGCTAATTACCCTGATTCGGTCATCGTATGTGCAGTGAGGGGAACTTCAAAAAGTTTGTGCAACAAAAGAATTAATGTATGAGTTTATTTTGGTGCAAAAACATTTTGAACTCCATGCATAGATTTTTCTCTAATATGCAGTTTCTATGAACTTTTATTTTCAAATAATTATTTATTTTATATATATATATTTTTTTTTTTTCAACGTCTGTTTTTCCAGAGGGGAGAGAGAGAGTGAGGGAAAGAGAGAAAGCAAGCCAGCAGTTCCAGGACTCGAACTGTGGCTGGCCATGTGGGAATTCCAGTGCCTAAACCACTACGCCACCTGCTGGCCCCTCTGTGAACTTTTTGAAGACTTCTTGTATATATAGTAAAGTGCATTTCTTTTAGTACTTAAATACCCATAACGTATATACCACCTGGCATAAAAGTGATTCATACTGAATTCTGCAATAATACGAAAATAGTTATGGCAAGTTTCTGCCATATTTTACTTTTATATATTGCAATTGTAGAAAGATTATGCAGAAAGAGGATGGAGTCAGAATTTACACACCAGTATCTATATGTGAAACACAAATGTATGACTTTCTTCTCTTTATCTTAACTTTCCTTGCAAGTTCCCATTTCCTTGAATGGCAGAGACAATTTAAACTCGCTGGTTAATGTTAACGTCATCTCTTCTGGTTTGCAGCAGTATCATTCAGGCTGAGTGGACCCTTTCCTGTGAAGGCTCCATCTCATGGGGGCTGTTCCTCACTTCCTTTCCCAGTAAGGTGGCTGAGAGTGTGCGGCTGCCATTACAGCCACAGGACCAGAAGGATGATAAACCAGTGGCTTTCAAGGTGGATCCTCAAAGACATATTTTTCCCTGCCTGTCTTAAGGTCAGAAAACACCATGCTCAGTGAACCTCCTGGTGTCTTTGTTCCCGCTTTAGCTACGCTGACTTGCTAGGTCAGTGCTATTCCGAATGTGGTATGTAGACTGCTCCTAGACTACCTGATCTTATCTTACCTTTACGATTGTACCTGTCTGTAATGCAGTAACTACTGATAGTTGGAGGCAGAGAAATACCTCACAGTCTCTCTCATATATGGAGATTTTTAAAATGGCCTTGTTGACTAGAGTTGATGAATGACTGCTAGAGTATGGGAAAAATGAAAGAAAGGGGAGTGGAAGGATACTGATATATGGAAACAAAATTACTGATCGATAAGAGAAACAGCTTCTAATGTTAGATAATACTGTATATCTCAGAGTAACAGAATTTTGTATGTTCTCATTACAAAGTAATAGCAAATGGCTAAGGAAAAATAAACTGATAGCCCCCATCTGATCAATATACATTGTATTCCTTGTTTGTTTTGGGGGTTTTTTGTTTGTTTTTGAGAGGTTTTTGCTATAGGGAACATGTGCTCACCAGAGAGAAACAAAACAGAGAGACAGAAAGCAAGAAATCACCCCCCAGGGGTTATGGCCACGCCGCAATCCCTTCTCCTTCATTCTCTTCCACGCCGCAATTCCTTCTCCTTCATTGTCCTCTCTGGATCTTGGGCATGCAAGCACATGCACCCAGCGTGAGTTTTAAGCAACTGGGTCCGGGATTCAAACCACGGTTGGTCGACTACATGGGAGTCCAGCGACATAGCCATCATGCCAACTGCTGGCCCCTACATTGTATTATACCCCACAATCACATTGTGTTCCATAAATAGGTATAACTATTACATATCAATAATAAAAAAAGCATGACTGGAAACATTCTTATTAATTTCACATTGCAGTGATATCCAGGAACATTATCTGTGAAACTGTATCGTTAAATAAATTATCACTACTTCAGAAGATGCCAAACTTCCTTGTGTAAATTGCAAACTTGCTGCGCACACTGAGATTAAATTCCAGACCTTAGGGGATTGGATAAAACGTTTGTTTTTCACCACAGGTAATTAAAGAATCATACACCCTAGACGGTGTCACCTATTTCATAGCCATAAATACTGTCCATCACTGTGCCAAAAAGTCTCCAGTGTATAGTTCTAACCTAGATCTTTTCCTGAACTCCAGAATCAGTTAGCCAATCATGTACTCAATAATTCTATTTGGATATAATAAGCTTTTCAAATTTAATATTTTAAACATCCAATTCCTGACCTTTCTCCCCTATAAAAGAAAACAGAAACAAAACAAATTCAAACTAAAACCTACCTTTCTCAGGCTCTCCCATTATAGCAAATGTAAACTCTTGTTTTTCTACTCATGCAAATTTTTTTTTTGCAAAAGTAAACATGTGTATTCGATCATGCCAGTTCAAAACTCATTCCTCATTGCTTTTCACATTACGTACTAAAACGTTTCAAATCCTTACAATGGCTGACAGTTCTCTAATGATTTCACCTGTAGGTAAGACTCAACAGCCACCTTCCCGCTAATTCTTCCGGCTACTTCTGGCTAATTCTTTTTGGTCTAGTTGCATTCACCTCCTCCTGACTGCCACTCAGAAATACCAAACACACTCTCTGCTCAGGAACTTTAACCACTGTTCCTTCTTCAACCTCCATGCACATTAACTTTTCAGAGATAATGTCCCAAAGACCCTTTAAGAATAGTGGCCCCATCCCTACACTCTCTCTGTGATCTCCCCTCCAGATGTGGCAGGTGTGTAACATCGTATGCACAACCTAATGGATGGATGGAACTGTGCCAGGAATTTATTGCACATTGATTTAAGCTCTTACTGCTAACTATGGGCTTTATTACTATGGTCACAAATTTGGATACATACCCAAATTTGGAATTACTGTGTGCTTGAGTAGACAGAAGGAACTAAGAAAACCATCTCAGGCTAATATATCTAAAAACCCCTCTTACTGGCATACTCCACAGCTCATAGGCATAAAAAACAGGGCAGAGCTCCAGCCTCGAGTAGTGTTTCTAGGCTGCCTGGTATTTGGACCAGAAAATTCTTCATGGTGGAGGATCATCCCATCCATGGTAAGTCACCCTGCAGCGTCTCTAGCTGCCGCCTTTAGGTGCCAGGTACCAATAGCTCCGACTGCCTCTCCACCCCCAACACACAGACACGTTGTGATGATCAGAAATGTCTCCTAATGTGCAAAAGGTTCCCTGGAAGGGGGATGGAGGAACTACTTCTGGCCTAGAGGGATTTTGGATTTTTCTCTAACCTTTGAGGAAGGTGCGGATTTCTCTAAGAGTTTTATAATCTTACCTTTGCCTACTACAACTTTCTGCCGGAGAACCAGGGATTTGGAGAAATCTGTCTTCTTAGGGCCTCGGGTTTCATCTACATTCTCATTTCTTTACTTTCAATCTCTTTTCATATGTATTCTTTCTATTTTCTCCTCCTATTTGAAAGGACCTTCTCTTTCATCTTCTAAATTTGTTCTAGCAAATGTTTGGAATAAAATTATTTGATCGGGGTTGGCTGAGTGTAGCTCTAGAGTTTTAAGGGGAGATTATGGAATTTAAAAACTGCTTTTATCTTACACAAAGACTGGGTTTCTGGGCCTTTTTCCTGAAAGACTCAAATAGATTTAATATGACAAACAGTTTTCCGTTATAGTTACTTGCCTTTTTTCCAAAGCATGGGAACCCATTGGGCAATGGATGATAAAACAATGAGTATTATTACGTTATGAGAATTAAAAACTACAACAATCTTTAATATTTACTAAATACAATAAATGTGGTTTACAATATTCAAGCACATTTAACATGTAATATATGGTAATTTTCAAGTAGCTCAAGCACACATTGAATTTCATAGAGAGGAATAAATAATTGTGCTGAAATACATAGTATAATGGTTTCTTTTCCTTGATTAAGAGGCATTTTTATAGTGATCATCATTATTAAATGAGATAAATATTTGCATACGGTGCAGTATACAATCCTTTCATTAAGAAATGTTGTTATTTTAGAAATATGTATTGGGTCCTGAATCATGTTTTTAAATGTTTGATTTTAATGAGTCATTGAATATGTATTTGCTTTTATGAGATGCACATATTTGGAGTATGGGTGTATTTGTCAGCATAAGGATGATTTAAATTTCCTTAAAATAGACTATTAGGATGCAGATGTTCTTGCTGACAGGTGCTTCCAAAGCATTAAAAATAGATGTAACTGCAATACTTTTTGAAAATGTAATTCTGCTGCCTCTACACCCATTAAGTTCAGCAAGTTTCCTTATTTTTTCAAATATACTTGCTAATAGAGCCCCATTTTAGTGTATATTACTTACTCTCAAAATTAGAAAAGTACATTTTTTTCTTATTCAGAATAAAAAAAATAGAAAATCGACATAATAATTTTTGTTAGAAAATGGTATTTTAGCTACCAAATAATAAAATTTTAGTGAGGCCTAGGGTGACACTTTATTTTGAATTAATGTTTTGAGACTATCCTGTCGGTAACATCAAATTATAATGAAAACACTTTAGTGCTAAGACTGTGGGTTTTTTTTTTTTTTTATTTGTAATATCTCCTGAAAACTTCAAGGAACACTTCTCATTTGTGATTTGCTAATAAAACTCACATTCACTTACTCATTTGTGGCTTAACTTTCAAAGATTTCAAACACCATTTTTCTAGACTGGAAAAAAATTAACATTTCGATGTGATTTCTTTGAGAATGGGAGTGAAAATAACATTGTTGAGTGCCCTCATACACCAGGCACTATGCCACTGACTTCTCTCATAGAATATGCATGCTTCTCAATTGTGTTGATATCCCTTCTTTTGGCCAATTTCAGCAGCAAATGGTATATTTATATGTTTCATGATTATGCATTTTATTTGGTCCCTTCCTTTGCTGATTTCAGATTTTTGAAGTTACATGTAATCGATGTCTTCAGGAAAATTACTATAGCTCTCCTATTTTGCCCATAGGTAGGTCTGTAACCTACGGTAAGAGTTTCAGGAGGTCCGTAGAAAACATGGGGGCTAGGCAGGTTAGCAAAGTTTGGTGGAGCCCTAGGAATCACCTATGCTCTAAATAAACAGAAACGGGATGGGCTACTACTCGGACTACTCGGAAGAATGCTAGACTCCAGTGAATGCCTTCACATAAAACTGAGGTCATTGCGAACATAATTAGTCAAAGACTGTAGTATGGTTTTGAGCCTGGATGAAATGAGCAGAATATGCAAGCAAGGGTAGGAGGCTTGGTATGCAATATTTTACAGATGATATATACTCTTTCTATGAGTTTCTGGAGCTCAAATAAATAACTAAAAATATGATAGAAATGTGAATCTTTCAAGAAGGAATAACAGAAAAGAGAAAACGAGGCTAAGTGCTAACTTCCACTTACACCCATTTGAAGAGTTGAATAAAAAAGGAAGGATAATAATTTACATACACACACAGAAGAGAACTTTAGAAAATGAACAGAAAAGTCATGACAGCATAACAACTATGAACTTTAAGACATGGCTTTATGAGGTAAGGATATATAAACTTATAAAACAATTTAGGGAAACAAAGGGAACTAGAATAAGGAAAGAAGTTAACTTTTGTAATTTATCTCATTATATATTTTTCCCCAATTTGTTGGCATACCAGTCTAATAGGATAATAAGGAAGAGAGGATTTAGGAGACCCCTGTGCTAGCCAGACACACATATTTTTGTATTCTGCTTTGCATATTGGGCTTATGGACACCCCATATTTTATAATTGATTTTTGGCTCTTCAGATAAAATAGAGACAGGAGATGTTCCATTTTATAATTCTTTTTACATGATTGAGACTACATGGTCAGGAATATCTAGGATTGCATTTGAAATCCTTCTTTACAAATGAGTCTTAAGCACCAATCACTGGACTTGTCTTTCCCTCGTGGTAGCTCTGTGATACTCTATTCATTTCAAAACACGCCTTTGTCTGCTGGTCCCAGAAATTTTACTTTTAATTTCTTTGAAGTTCTCAAATACATTTGTCATTAATCATGTATTGAGTTAGTATAGCAATTGGGTTCACTGACCACTATTTAACCTCCAAAAAGCTAGAGATGAAGTTATTACTTTGAGTTATTTTTATCCTCTTCCTGTCTGGTTTTAAATTAAATGTACTTCTAGATACTTATCTTTAAATCAATATTTATTGATGATATTTTATCTTTTCTATTTTATAATATGTTCAGTTATACATATATGAATTAGTAATTCACAAGTTATTTGAAAATTGAAATATAAAACACAATATCTGTATGTATATTATAGTCCATTTATCTGCATTTATAAACATGCCTCTTTGAAGGGATCATTTATGAGAATATGGTTTTCACAGAAATACTGAGAAAGAGATGAACAATTTATTATTATTATTATTATTATTTTGGAGAGGTTTTTGCTATAGGGCGCATGCACTCACCGGAAAGACAGAGACAGAGAGACAGAAAGCAAGAAATCACCCCCCAGGGGGATGGTCATGCCGCAATCTCTTTTCCTCCATTCTCCTCTTGGGATCTTGGGCACACATGCACACACGCCTGGAGTGAGTTTAAGCCACTGGGTCTGGGACTTGAACTGCAATCAATTACATGGGAGTCCAGTGACATAGCCACTACGTCAACTGCTGGTCCCCATAATTCTTTTTTTGTTTTTTAATCTTTTATAATTTATATTTTAGACAACTAAATCTCTTTTAAAAATCAGTTTGTATATATAGTGTAATATATAGTGTAGAACTATATAGTGTATATATAATGTAATATATAGTGTAAAACTCACCACTACAACTTTTATTGCATTGTATATGGTATAATATTTAGTATAGGAACCAGCAGTTAGTGTAAGGGCTATGTCACTGAACTCCTATGTAGTTGACCACGGTTCGAGTCCCAGACCCGGTGGCTTAAACTCATGCTGGGCGTGTGTCATGCGTGCCCAAGATCCTGAGAGGAGAATGGAGGAGAAGGGATTGTGGCATGGCCATCCCCCCTGGGGGGTGATTTCTCGCTTTCTATCTCTCTGTCTCTCTCTGTCTGTCTGGCGAGCGAGCACATGTGCCCTATAGCAAAAACATCTCCAAAAAAAAAAATGTAGTATAAAACTTACCTTTACAGTTTTTATTGCATTGATTTCTTATTTAAAAATATATAATTCTGTGTTTAAAGTCTTCCAATGAATGTTTAACTACCTATTTTGAGAATTGAGGTTTTTGTCTTCCACTTCTGAGAGACAGGAAGATAAGGTTGATTTGAGGCTCCCTTATTGGACAGGATGGAAGTAATGAGGGCATGGGACAAATCAACCCTTGAATAAATAAACAGAAGATCATTCTAGGTCTGAGACAGCTCTGGATCTAGAGAAAAATTATGGTGGATGCTAAAGTAGTAGAGCACAGGAAAACATCTGTTTATTATAAATCTCTTATCCATAATAAAAAAATTTTATTTCATTTTATTATACCTATTGAGGATGATAGATATCACAATAGCTCCAACCGCCAATAATGTTAATATTCTCTATTTACATGATCAGTATAATCACTCAGCTCATAAATGAAGATATGCAAAACACTATTAATATATCAGGGGACTTGAGAAAGTTCATGGAAAATGAAATTAAAGTGTGAGTTTACTCTGGTACAAAAAATTGTAAAACTCAGTGTAGTGTGTTATAACATGCACTTTCCATGAACTTTTTGAAGACCAATTGCATTTGTCAAAATTTGAAGAGAAAGTTTATATGTATTAAACACAGATTTTCTCCCATAACACGTTCACATGTTTTATATTATATTCAAAGAAAATACTTAATAAAATGCTTACCACTTTCAGCCTTTTCGGTTTTTCTTTTGGAATCACACTGACTTTTCCTTTATTGATATTGCATATATTTTTGTCAGATTTGCATACTAGCTATAAGCATTACCGGTTGACTGACACTTAAGTAAAATACACAAAGGTCCCCTGGGTCCTGTACAGGGTGGTGAGCCAAGTAGCAATATGTCATTTGAGTGACTACCTGTACTCCTGGATCAATGCATTTGGTTATTTTTGAAGAGTAATCCGTCATGATTCTTTAATCAGAAGGTGAAAGAGACATAATGATGAGCACTTGAAAGGCAGATGGTCTAGAAGCAGGTGAGAGTTAAAGAGCAGCATTGTGGAATAGTGATGTTGAACTGCAATATTGAGGTTAGAGAAAGCAGGGCCATGTTTTAGACCTACCACTTACCAGCTCCAAGACTGTAAAAATGTCACTTCATTTCCCTAATTCTGCTTCTTCGTATGTGAAATAGAAATAATAATACTCACAGGCTTTCTTTCTGGAAATAAAATGATAGCCAGGTGGTGGCATAGTGGTAACGTAACTGGACTCAACTGACATGGGAGAGGCGCTGGGTTCATATCCTGGGGCTTCTCTGTGCACATGAGCCTGCCTGCTATGGCCCAGGCTGGCCAGGACTGGGTGTGGATTGTGGCATGAGGACCTGATTGGGTTGCTGGAGGTGCTTCTCTTTTTCTCTGTCTCTCTCTGAAGTAGTAAATAAATAAACAATAAATAAATAATAAGATAAAGCATGTAGTAGCGCTTAGAACATGTTATTAGTTATTCTTACCTATTTTTTAAGTTTACTTATTCCTTCCATTAGAGAGCGAGAACACCCCCTCACAGGGTCTTCATGCCAGATCCACCTCCAGCCTTAGCCAGCCACAGATCACAGGCACATCCATGCCCTGCAGCCTCTGCAAGATCTCCGGATGAAAACTTGGAATCTCCCGATGTAGGCCAGCCCTATAGAATGTTATGTTTTACTTCTGTGTCACTATTTGGACCTAGCTCTTATTACTTAGAGCTTCATAATAATAGGGTAGCTCATTAAAATGTATCCGATACTTTGCACTCTGTGGTAAATGGGTGGAAAAATGAATGCGCCACGTAAAAAATATTTATTTCTTAAGTGTGTTACTAAAGCAAAGATCACAGAATGCATGCTTCACAACACAAGGACAAGATGTTTTCAGTAACTTTTAGAGACAGCATAGCTTATATGCAAAAACTTTGAAGTCATACAGATCAGGGCTCAAATTCCAGCTTTGACACTTTCAGCCGTGTGATCTGGGGCAAGTTGCTTAATCCTGTAAAGCTCAGTTTCCTCTGTGTATAACCAGACTAATGAAATTGCTTCACTTACAGGGTGGTGGTGAGAATGAAAGGAGAGGAGGCTTCCAGGGTGTCCACGTGGTCAGAGGTCAGCAGATGCGGGCATCAGTGTCATGAGCTCCTGATTCTGGCATGCCGAAGCATAGAACATGACAGTGTTTACTATTTGAGGGTTTTTGAGTGTTTAATATGTGCAGGGCACTGGGATGAAGTTTGTGAGGAATACCAACACATACAAAGCATTGTCTCTGCTCTCACACAATTTACTACTTTAATAACTGACTGATCTCCAAAGGGGAAGAAATTGGATCTTATTCCTCTCTGCTTTCCCATTGCCTGGCACCATCACTAGAATATAATATGTGCTCAAAAACAACTTTTTGAATTAAGTAACCATGATGATAAGTACACATACCTCCTTTCTATGGAAACAGAACATGGGGGAACAAAAATACAGTGCTGTTCATTCCAAGGAAGAGAGAAGTCTCCTTGTTGGTAGCTGTTTTCCCTGCTCTCAAGAATATTGTTATTGGGGATCAGCAGTTAGCGAATGGCTACGTCGCTGGACTCCCATGTAGTTGACTGTGGTTCGAGTCCCAGACCTGGCGGCTTAAACTCACGCCGGGTGCGTGTGTGTGCGTGCCCAAGATCCCGAGAGGAGAATGGAGGAGAAGGGATTGCGGCATGGCCATTCTCCCTGGGGGGTGATTTCTCGCTTTCTGTCTCTCTGTCTCTGTCTGTCTGGCGAGCACACATGCCCTATAGCAAAAACCTCCAAAAAAATAAAAAAGGATTTTGTTATAGCTGCTTTTATCAATTGTCCACTACTACTGGTAGGCTTTCTTCTTGTTCCTATTGCTTTGGTCCTTAGATAACTTCCTACCCAGCCACAAAAGAGTTCTGCTAATTCAATGAAGATGTCTCTTCAAGATGTCTCTTGAAACACCACATCCAGAAATTCAGTTTCTGACGTGTAGTGGCCAGATCAACAGCCTCAGTACCACCTGAAGCTGAACGTGCATGGTCCCACCTCAGACCTATTAAGCAGGAATTCTTGGCACCTGTGGTTTAACAAGCCCGCCAGGTGGTTCTGATACAAATATTTGAGAACTTTTGCTTCTGTGGCTTCACCCAACTACTCTCTATAGCCTAAGCTCTGTACTTTCTTCTGCCAGGGTTTTTGGAATAAATTATAGTTCCTGAGCTGAATGAATTCTTGTAACTAAACAAATGATCACCCACCGTGTTCCTTCCCAGCAGTGGGTTCCACAGAGTGCATGCTAAGGCCCAAGCCTTGCCAGCCCTCTCTTCTCTAGGTCCATTCTTCACCACTGTAAATTACTATCTCCAAAACCCTAGATACTTGAAGATTTTTCTCTTTCTTTCAAAGAGATATCCTAGTGTCTAGAGGTCTAATTGTGCACCACGAATTGATTTCCCGATTTCTACCTGGAGTAAGTGTAGGGAGCTCCAATGGGGTCGAGCTTGTCGTGTTTTCCCACTAACTGAAATAGGTAGGGAGCCCTCCACTTCCCTCTCTGTGTTAATTCACAAATCACCAACTGTATATGGAGTGTTTAAAAAGTTTGTGGAAAATTGGGACCAGCAGTTAACATAATGGCTATGTCACTGGACTCCAGCGTAGTCGACGGTGGTTCGTGTCCCAGACCCGGTGGCTTAAACTCACGCCGGGTGCGTGTGCGTGTGTGCCCAAGATCCCTAGAGGAGAACGGAGGAGAAGGGATTGCGGCGTGGCCATCCCCTCTGGGGGGTGATTTCTCGCTTTCTATCTCTCTGTCTCTCTCTGTCTGTCTGGCGAGCACATGTGCCCTGTAGCAAAAACCTCTCCAAAAAAAAAAAAAAAAGTTTGTGTAAAATGTATGAGAAAATACATCAGAGCAGCAGGTGGAATGGAGGAAAAGTTGTCTGATTCCACACAGCCAGCTTTGCAGTTTGGACCCCGTGGCTTGAGAATCACGTTGGGTACATGTGCATGTGTGCGCAAAAATCCTAAGAGGAAAGTGGAGAAGAGAGTGTGGCATGCCATCCCTGATGGAGGATAATTTCTCACTTTCCCTTTCTTTCTCTCTCTTTCTCTCTAGTGAACATACACACCCTATAACAAACAAGCAAACAAAAAACTATATACTTGGATATCAAATTTTTGTGTACTAAAATAAATTCACATTTTGATTTAATTTTTCCATAAACTTTATGTCACCTTATATAGTTAACATAATAGATTATAATGTTTATAACAATTAGTCAATGTGAGATATTTGGCGATCAGTGTTTATTTGCATTTGGAGGTCTGCAGAGAAAGATTCTTGGAAATGTCATTCACACCCTCCATTAAAGAGCTTTGAAGGCCAGCAGCTGTTATTTAAGGTGAAAATAAAAGGTGATAGAGGAATTGTGAGATAGGTACATCACTCTCTACTTATGAGAGAAAGAGGCAAAGTTTTCTGACCTAAATATTTGACCTATCATCATTTTTAGAAACAAATTTTACCGTTTTTACTCATAGTTCTCATTTAAAATCAGAAGCAGAAGACACTTTTATTTGTTCATTTGATTGTGTGTGTGTGTGTGCTTAAGTTGTTTTAAAGCTCACTGATGTCAATATTTTTTAGACTTTTTTTGCTACAGATTACATGCTCTTACCAGAAAGACAGAGAGAGACAGAGAGACAGAAAGCGAGAAATCACCCCCTAGGGAGGATGGGCATGCACAATCCTTTCTTCTCCATTTTCCTCTCAGGATATTGAGCATGCATGCATGTGCACCCGGCATGAGTTTAAGCCACTGGGTCTGGGACTTGAACCATAGTCGAGTACATAGGAGTCCAGCGACATAGTCATTATGCCAACTGCTGGTCCTAGATGTGAATTATTTTATAAATACTTTGATATTTTAATGTTTCAACCCAGTACACTGAAAGAAAATCTGGGAAGGTCATTAATTTTGATTGTGTGGGAAAGTAGAGTATATGCAAAAGAATAACATTAAAATATGTATATGTTGGGGACCAGCAGTTGGTGTAATGACTATGTTGCTGGACTCCCATGTAGTCAATAACGGTTTGAGTCCCAGACCTGGTGGCTTAAACTCACGCTGGGCGCGTGTATGTGCATACCCAAGATCCCGAGAGGAGAATGGAGGAGAAGGGATTGTGGCGTGGCCATGCCCCCGGTGGGTGACTTCTCACTTTCTGTCTCTCTGTTTCTCTCTGTCTTTCTGGTGAATCCATGTGCCCTATAGCAAAAACCTCTCCCAAAAATAAATTTATATTTTCTGGCTAATATGCCATATTCTACTTATTTCCCTGGGTTTTCATGGTCACAAGAGTTGCTATGAAGGGACAGCAGGTAGTTTGGTGGTTAAGATGTTGGACTCCCACATGGCGAACTGCAGTTAAGCAACCCTGAACTTAGCAACCTGAAAATCAGGCCAAGCCTGTGTGTGTGTGTGTGTGTGTGTGTGTGTGTCCCAAATCCTGAGAGAATGGAAGAGAAGAGATTTGAGTGTGGCCATCCACCCCTGGGGAGTGATTTCTTACTTCCCCTCTCTCTATCCTCTGTTCCTTTCCAGCAAATGCATGTGCCCTATGGCAAACAATAAAAACAAAAAGAAAAGAAAAAGAGTTGCTATGAATCAGCCTCACAACTACTTTGTAGATAGTTCTTTTTCATTTTTTTCTAGATCCATTTTGATCTTTCTAAGTTATCATCTCCAAAATAATGAGTATATCTACTGCTGAAATACATGAAAAGAATAATTTCAGTTTTCTTCATCAATATATAAATTGAACTTTTATGTCTGGCTTTCAGAGAAGGTAAGTATCAAAATGAATTCTGTATGGAAGGTTGAAAGTGATGAGAATGTTCTGTAAACCTTTCCCTGTCAGAATGACAAACCTTTCACTGTTGTGTTTAAAAGTGTTGCATTGTCTGAGGTCCTCAGTTGCAGACAACAGGAACCAATTTAAGTATTGTCGGGAAAAGGTAGTTTATCAAGGTCTATATACCTAGTGAGCTGACAGGACCTCAGAAATAGGCTTCAAGCTGACCTTCAAATATCGTCTCCCCAACCAGACAGTGGACGTGATCATTAAGAGAGCTGCAGATTCGCGGTGATCAGTTAGCTGTTGCTGTAGTTGCTAAATCAGACACACTGTACTTCTGCCGCAGTCCCTGTCAGCAAAATGGATGCCAGACCCTTCTCATACCGTGGAATGGAGCCCTCAAAAGATAGGTATAGTCCTCTGATCAGCATAGTGTAAGTCACATCTGTAAAGACACCTGGAAAATGTAGTTTCCCTTTCAATTTTTACTACTAGAGGCACTTAGGTTTGGGACAACTATTAAGTGAGCCACTGTGCAACATCAGAGAGTCTTGTGTGTGGTATTCACTAAAGAATCCCGAAAACACTCTGAGAACCCATCAAAAGAAGATTGATATTTAGTTTTCTGTCTGAATATTTTTCATTCTTCCCCTTCCAAACTTTGATACTCAATATTAAGTAGAAGTAATGCCCTCTGGTGTTCATTTGGTTTCTACCTATGGGAATGCTTGCGGAAGACTGGCACAGGATGCAAGCGCATCGTACTTTGGGGTGCCTTTCCCTAGTCCTCTTCCTACAGGGATGCTCCAGGATGGTCAAGTCCCCTGAACAAAAGTGACTTTTGGTCACTTCTGTCATGTGACCTACTTCACACAGCCTCTCTCTCCAGTTTGCTAGACTGAAGAGCAGCAGTCACAGAATCATGGGGTATGCATTATCCCATGTGGTCTTCTTGAACACTCTCCATAGCTTTGGAAATAGCCCCTTTATTAAAATCTCCTCCTTTTGTCCAACTCCATTGTGCTAATTCATGCCAGGTCTCTGCCTCTCAGATTCATTGTTACCAAATAACACACATAAACGATTTCCATGATTAAGCAATGTTAATGCTTATTAACTACTTACATAATAAAGCTAATCTAGAGAATAATTGTAAGCCTTCTTATTATAATATAAAGACTGCGAAAATATAGTTGGGTAGTAAATATAGCTTCTCTAAAGAAATTGTAATAGTTCTAATGTATGGTCTTAAATCATCTGTATTCATTGGTAGAACATCAGAAATCTGCAATTTGGGGAGTGGGAGTTAGAAGAATCAAATTTTTGGGTCCATAATAACTTTTCTTATCTTCTGTATAATTTTCAAAAATAATATTTACATTGAATAGAACTTATAAATTTCCATGCGAGCAGGAGAAAAATAGGGGAGCATACATCTGTTCTCAAACTTTTATACTAAATAGACGTAGAGCACATTTTCCTACAAGGTGTCAGACAGAAGCAGAGCTGGACTCTTGAAGAGAAAGGAAACATGTTCACCGACCCAGTGAAGAATTTTAGAAGTGACACACAGGTGGAAGTGAGAAGGTAAAGAACAAGGGCGTCAAAGCGCGTAGCCGAGGTTAGTCAGGTCTGCTCTGTACGTAGTCAGTGATGAAGCTTGAGACTAGACAAAGCCGGGATGGTCACCTTCCCATGGTGAGATGCTGGCAGCATGCCAGTCTTCATCCAGCACATGGCACTGTAGGCCCCGAGTGACTCGTAGCAGAAGCACACACTTCTCTGCCCAAGTAAACAAACTACCTGGAACAAGCCTGCTGCATTCTGGGCAACTCACTTCTGAGCTCTTTCTTGGTCAATTATATGCCACCATGCTTCACTGACATGACCTGCGGAAGCCCGCTCACACTGCTGGCTGGTGCCCAAAGCTGTTCACACATTAGGGAATGAACCAATTTGTATAGAGGTGTAGACACTTAAGGGAGAGAAGGGATCTTGCTTCCCAAATGATGTTAGAGAAATTTACTGGGTTGAGTTAATGTAGCACAAAGTTTGCTAGCAAAAAAAAGATGCCTCACAGCATAATTATCTGAAGAATTTATAAAACATTCTTAAAATGACAAATTAAAGAAATGGAGAACAGATTAATACCTTCCAGGGATTAAGGTGGGATTAGCATGGGAGGAAAGGAGGGTATGGCTGCAAACGGGCTGCATGAGAGATTCTTCTGGTGATAGAAATGTTCTGCATCTTTTTATTATTATCAAGTATTTGTTATTACCATGAGTGAGAAAGAGAGACAGCATTCCCAGGAGGGTCTGATGCTGCAATCCACCAGCAGCTTTTAGCATGCCTGGCATACTCAAGGAGGTCCCTGGACATGATCCCAGAACTTTCCCATGTGGGTCACCCTTACAGAGTATTGTATTTTACTGCCATGCCACTGTCCAGCCCTGTGTTCTGAGTCTTGATTGTATTGATGTCAATCTCTTACTTGTGATCTTGTGCTATAGTTTTGCAAGACATTAACATTGGGGAAAATTGGATAAAACATACCTGGGATCTCTGAACTACTTCTTACAACTGTACTACTTTACTCAAAATTAAAAAGAGAGAGAGAGAGAGAGAGAGAGAGAGAGAGAGAGAGAAAGAAAATGAAGAAATGCCAAGGACCACAAAGGAAAATGCAGTATAAACACAGGACTGTATGTACTGGCAACTTGGCTCCTTCGTCTGTGTGGATGGGACAGGGATCCTGCTTGGACAGTGCACTGGTAAATAGCTGCCATGCATACTTGTGGGCCAAACTGGGAGAGCTGTGCAGTTAGTGGTTAAGATGGCTGGATCCTACGTGACTGACCACACCATTGCAACTCAGACCCAGCAGTTTGGGAAACATTCTGGAGGCTTGCACATGCATGCCCAATATCACAAAGGAGGGAGAGCTAGAGGAGAAGGGACTTTGGTCTGACCATGCCCCATGGTAGGGGCAGGATGCTTTCTCACTTTCCCTCTCTGTCTCTCTGGTGATTGCACATGTCCTCTGGCAAATTAAGAAAAAAGAAAACTAGTCTCAAACCAATTAACAGTAAAAGCAGACACAGTAGGTGTCATACAGCTCTTGTAGCTCCGTTAACCCCCAGATCCCTGTCTTTCTTATGTTCTGAAAGCATCCTGAACGTTACTGGAGACACAGGTCAGCCATGATATTCAATAGCAGAAGCAGCATTCAGCTAACCTTCTGGTCGGAGGCTACGGAATCTGCCAATAAGCTTGTATATAGAGCCAATTCAGATCTCAAGGCTAGGGTGACAGTTGGGGGAGTTCTAGGCCATTGGGCTTCCTAGATTCCCACACCCTATTGGTTTGGGCTGGGAAGTATGGCATTTTTAGCTATTGTAAATCAGAACACCAGCCATTTTATCATTTCATTTGGAGGAATCCTTGTGCTGCTTACCAAGCCCCTGGTGCTGAATGGATATAAAAATACCTGAGTGCATATGATGGCTGGCTCTGGCACTTGGGCTTTGATTATCATTCTTTCATAGCTAGTAAACCAATCTTTCAGAATTTATATATAGAAAGATTTTTACTATAGGGCGCATGTGCTTGCCAGAGACACCAAAGACAGAAAGTGAGAAATCATCCTCGAGGGGAGGATGGCTACGCCGCAATCCCTTCTCCTCCATTCTCCTCTTGGGATTTTGAACAGGCACACATACATGTGCCAGGTGGTGTAAGTTTCAAGCTGTGCGGGGGTCCAGGACACAAACTATGTTAAACCATGAGGGAGTCCAGCGATGTGACCTTTACACCACCTGCTGGTCCCTTTTCAGAGCATTTTATTGTTAAATAGCTAACCATGCATTCTTGCTTTTCTGATTAGGTCATATTTGTACATAAAAATTAATCTCTATGTGTGTGTATGTAAATCACAGAGAATATAACAACTTTAACTTCCTTGAACTGATGCTGTTCACTCTCTAATAACATTCTCCCCAGTCTGTTCTCAGTTGCCAGCACTCTGTATAGGAAAATTTATTCTCTGATAATTCCAGTTGAGTTCATCTCTGAAATTGAACTTTTGTAACTTTCATGCCTGTGTAGACCATGGTTTTCCTAGGTCTGATGCTAATGTGCACTTAGTATATTACCTGATGCATTACGGACCCTCAATAAATATTGTGGAGTGAAGAAGTGGGTACTTAAAAGGAACTCCCTCTACAATTTTAGTACTCCATCTATTAACTAACCTTATTCTCTTTATAATATCTTCGGGAACCAGCAGTTAGCGTAATGGCTATGTCGCTGGACTCCCACGTAGTCAACCGTGGTTCGCGTCCCGGACCCGGTGGCTTAAAACTCACGCCAGGCACATGTGCGTGCGTGCCCAAGATCCTGAGAGGAGAATGGAGGAGAAGGGATTGCGGCGTGACCATCCCCCCTGGGGGGGTGATTTCTTGCTTTCTGTCTCTCTGTCTCTCTCTGTTTGTCTGGCGAGCGCACGCGCCCTATAGCGAAAACCTCTCCAAAAAAAAAAAAAAGTATCTTTGTAGCCTTCAAATTTTATGTTTAAAACAATGAAAACATTAAATTTCTTTTGTTATGGTAGGGATAACATGAAATCTGTGATGCGAATTTTACTTAAATATAAAGCAGTAATTTGCTGCTGGAGAGAAACTAGATCTCACATGTAGAATGTGATGTGAATCCCCAGCCTGGTCATCCCGACATATGCTGGGCACTGCAAGCAAGTGCCCAAGACGAGATGAGATGGAGACAAAAGAAGGAGGTCGTGGCATGACCAGACCCTGCGGAAGTGCTTCTCTCTCTGGTGCAGGTGCGCACACTGTGTCACGAATAAAGAAAAACATTACCTGAAAAGCATTTTCTCCATCTGCAATCACAAAATATTTTTAGAGTAACTATTGTTCAATAGATATGAAAATTAAAAATGAAATCACAATTAAATTTGAGTCAGCCTTGAAAATCATTCGTCAACCCAGAAGCCACATGTTTTAACTAACAAGAGAAATCCTCGAGAGAAACTATCTTATTGAAATGGTTGACAGATGGAACCAGCAGTTGGCGTAATGGCTATGTTGCGGGACTCCCATTTAGTCGACCGCCGTTCGAGTCCCAGACCTGATGACTTAAATTCGTGCAGGGCACGTGTGTGTGCATGCTCAAGATCCCAAGAGAAGAATGGAGAAGGGATTGTGGCATGGCCATCCCTCCTGGGGGGTTATTTCTCACTTTCTATCTCTCTCTGTCTCTTTCTGGCAAGTGCACGTGCCTTATAGCGAAAACAGTCTTTACTCTTTGCTTATGAGAAAAAGAAGCATATTGGCAGGCCATTTACTATAAAATTTCAATGAAATTTTATTATTTAAATATCATCAAAACTTTAATTTTTTGAATCTGTTAACTGGGAAGGACAACAAATTCACTTAGAAGACTTTTTTGTGTATTTTAATAGTCCCAAGCCTATAACCTTGAGAATAGGAAAAGTTTCACATTTGTTGAAATGTATTGTAGAAAACGGTTTTTATTCTCTTAATTTGAAAGCTAAATTTGCCAAAAGAAGCAAATGATAATTAATCATTTACCATGACCCAATGATCCATCTATGATTGTATAAACCTAATTAACAGATTCTGCAGTTTCTCTGGTATTAATAGCTTAAGATATATGCCCCTTATAGAACTTATTTTGCAAATAAAATATGTGTCTAACAATCTTAACATTAAGACATAGTTTTAAAATGTAACGGCATAATGAGGGACCAGCAGTTAGCATAATGGTTATGTCACTCGACTCCCATGGAATCAACCATGGTTCGAGTCCCAGACCCGGTGGCTTAAACTCATGCCGTGCACATATGCGCATGTGCCCAAGATCCCAAGAGGAGCATGGAGGAGAAGGGATTGTGGTGTGGTCATCCCCCCTTGGGGGTGATTTCTCGCTTTCTGTCTCTCTGTCTTTCTGGCGAGTGCACACGGCCTATAGCAAAAATCTCTCCAAAAAATGTAATTGCATAATGATATATATTACTCCTGGAATAAAATAACATGCATGTACTTTTTTTTAAAACCAAGATAACCTATAAGAATGATTGTAAAAGACAAATTATTTTAAAAGATATATGACAAAAAAATCCCAGCATCCAAAGTCAGTCTGTGGTAAGGTGGTTAAGGTGGCTGGATCTCACGTGGCCGACCACAAGATTTGAGTCCCAGTCCCGACTTGAGAAGCACGCTGGGCACGTGAGCATGCAACGCAAATCCTGAGAGAAAAAGGAGTGTGATGTAGTGTGACGTGGTCATCGCCCCTGGGGGTGATCTCCGTTTTGTCTTTCTTTCCTGTTTCTATCTCTGTCTCTCTTTCTCTCTCTCCCCATAGTAAACCAAAAAAAAAAAAAAATGAAAAACAAAATATGAATAAATATAGCCCAGTTCATTCACATCGCTGATTCCCATTCCCTGGAGGTACTCACTTTGCAATTCTGCTTTATTATTATTATTATTATTGTTTTTAAAAATTGAATGCAACCATATTTATAAACAATTGACTACTTTCTGTTTTTTCAATTTATTAAAATATTTTTTGCACTGGCCTCATTTTATATTACTTGTCATAAAGTATCTGAACAATAAAAAACAATTCTTTGAGAGATTTTTTGCTATAGGGCATGTGTGCCCATTGGAGAGACAGAGAGATGAAAAGTTAGAAATTACCACCTAGAAGGAATAGCCATGCCACAGTCCCTTCTCCTCCATTCTCCTCTTGGGGTTTTGGGCACACACACATGTGTCTGGAGTGAATTTTAAGCTGCCAGGTCCAGGATTTAAGCTACAGTCAGTTACGTGGGAGTCCAGTGACAAAACCATTACACCATCTGCTGGTCCCTAACAAACTTTCATGATATATAAATTTGATTGCTGGCGTGGTGGTTAAGATGCTGGACTCCCAAATGGCTGACCGCAGTTCGAGTCTCAGACCTGGTGGCTTATTTTCTCTCTTCTCTCTCTCTCTCTCTCTCTGTCTCTCTCTCTCTCTCTCTCTCTCTGCCTATCTTTGGTAAGGACATCACCCTATCACAAATTAAAAGTAGTAATAATAATAATAATAAAATTAAATAAATAAGTCTTTAAAAATTGACTATATTTTTGCATCGAGCCACATACTATAAAATAGTCTCATTTCTTTTATAAAATTCTCTCATTCTTGGCATTCATATTTATCACTTACTTGCTTAGTTTTCTATTAGTGCCTATCTTTTTTTATTTACAAACTCACCAACAAAGTTTTAAGTTGCTTCAGTATAATCAGATTGCTAAAGTGAGTCATCAGTTTGTCTGTCTGTCTCTACCTCTGTGTATGCATTTATATTTAAGTTAGTTTATTTTTCTGAAACACCCTCTTGTAGGCCTCTGTGCCCCTGCTCCTATCTGCGCTGCCTGGGCTGACCAGTTCGGAGGCTTTCCTCTGCCATCGTACTATCTCCTTCCCTCTGAAGCTCAGAGCCGGCTTTAGGCTCCGTAATTTCGACATTTCATGTCCTCTTTTTTGATTCAGTTTCTCTCTCAGTGGTATACCTTTTCCAGTAGTTTGGAAGAAAGAGCCCAAGATTTAAAGAAGAGCCCTTCAATTTTTTGCTTATTTGTATAAACCTTGTTGCTGCTTTCTGGAAGCTAAGAGATTGGAGGGGTGTCGTCATCATCTGTCCCTGATATTCTGGGCACAGAAAGTCCTGTTACCTGAAATTCCTATACTTTTCAGATTTAGCAAATGTCATAGAGCATATAGAAATTTTTGTAGCTCACCCCCACAACTCAAAGCAGACATTGAGAGTTAGGCTTTCTCTGCTCTGGTAAGCCACTCAGTCTACTCACTAGTGTCCAAATTAGTGATTTTGTTCTATCCTATAGTGATGGTACATAAGAACTTTTACCTTTAAAAAAAATCATTGCTTTATTAGTGGAATTTCACATAACATCCATGGCTTTTGTTTAGTCTTCTGTATTTACCTTAAAATCAAGTAAAACTATTTTATAAGTATGTTTCTATACTTTCCACTAGGTAAATAATATTCAACTATATTGCTTTGTTATCATTTCTTTAAAGAATTATTTTTCTTTAACTTTATTTATTTATTTTTAATTTTACCAGAGAGGGACAGAGTGAGAGAGAGAGGGAATGTGAGAAAGCAAGCTGCGAAGTCCAGGCCTTGAACCATGGTCAACCAGGTGGGAGTCCAGTGCCCTTAACCACCATACCACCTGCTGGCCCCTTGCCATAATTTTTGTAATGAAACTATTATTGGCATTTAAGCTGTTATTTTTAATTACTAATATTTTGTTAAACAGTCTTGTTTAAAATATAATTAGTTTATCTTATTTGTTTAATTTGACCAGAGAGAGACAGAGAGAGAAAAAGAGAAAGCGGGAATGCATGCTGCTGGGTCCAGGACTCGAAACATGGCCGGCTATGTGGGAGTCCAGAGTCCCTAATCACGTTGCCACTTGCTGGCCCTGAATCTGACAACTCTGCCAAATTAAAAGATTACTGAAGGCAAATTTACAAATTCATCATTGTTCTGTGTAAGGCTGGTCACAGAAAGAGACCGTTAGCAAACTAAGTTTTCCCGTAGGACAAACGGAAGTGATATTTCTGGGAAAATGTCATTTTGAAATGCATGTCAAATATTTAGCATTAAGAATACATGAAAGAATAGAACACTTAACAAGTGCCAGGTATTACCAAAGAAGAATACATCATCATAAGCTTGTTCCTCGAACGAGAAAAAAAATGCATTTTTCTTCTGCATAGAGCAGTATTACAAGGCAAAACGAGTACTAGTCTATAGTTTCGCTTCTTGCTTTATGATATAGTTTAGAAAATCACAACAGGAGTTTGTTTTGAATTCTTCCTTGTGGTTCATTTTCCACTTGGGGAATCCATTCCTCTTCCATTTGTCCACAGCTACAACCAGCAGATAAAAGATTCAATATAGCAAATGTGTCCACAGCAAATTCAAAATTGTCTTTCTCATCCATTTGTGAGCAACACATAAATAACAAAGGAGACATTAAAAACTTCGCTCAATTTTACTTCTTTCTCTGAAATATCTCTTCCCATGAAAGAAATGGTTGAAAAGATGATCTATTCAGCAGCGTTGTAATAGCTACAGGGCTATGATTACCGTTTAACGCCCAGAATTTCAGTGTTCCCAGGAGAAAGAGAATCTTTCTGGATTTCTTTTACTCTTTTCCTTCATGATACTTGTCCTTAACCCCTCAGTTTTTAATGGACCTGTAATAAAAAGCGCCAAGTATTTCAAGAACATTTCAATTGTACAGTTATAAAAACCAGATTCAGTAGTCAAAATGCTTCCTTTCTAGCAAGGATTTGAGGGTTTTGGTACGTAGAGAAAAACTAGAATATTTCAAGAAAAATGGAACCCCAAGGGAAACTAAATGCATTGAAGATGATATTTTTCAATACTTGAAGTTCTTTAACTTAATATGAATTTTTTTTTCTTTTTTCCCAGTTTTTGACATTTTATTTTCAACTGTTTTGGATATTCTTGGATTCTTGAACTCTCATAGGACTAACACATCTAGTAAAGCTTGAAATGTTGCTAGAGCAACTCTGAGATCTGGTTTATACTACAAAAAAGATAGCTTTTCAGTGTAATTGCCAATTTATAAATTCAGAAAGAGTAACAGCACTCAGTACTGCTATAAAGTTAGAATTTTCCCTTGTACTCTCTTATTTTAAAAATTTAATATTTCATTAAAATCATGAAAAGTGTGAAAATCTACACATGCATTATATTTTCATCCTGTCTTTTTCTTTTTTCTTTCTTTTTTCTTTTTTTTTTTTTTTTTTCAGAGAGACAGAAAGCGAGAAATCACCCCTGGAGGGATGGTTTTGCTGCAGTCCCTCTCCTCCATTATCCTCTCAGGAGTTTGGCCTCACACTCACAAGTGCCTGGCTTGAGTTTTAAGCCATCTGCTATTCCCTGTCCTTTTTTAATTTTTTTCTTTTAAACAGAGAAGTCTTAAAAAATTGTGTGTGTGTGTGTGTGTGTGTGTGTGTGTGTTTGTGTGTGTGTTATAATATTGTAGTATCACAGACCTAACAACAGGAAGTCACTCACATATTACTTTGTTGGCCAAACTATTGATTAAAATTAAATTAAATTTAAGGAATTCTGAATTAAGTTCTATTATTTGCATACTACAGTTTCTTCTTAAATTCTAGAAACTTTCACAGAAATTGTGTTAGCTTTCTTTTGACTTTTCACATTTCATTTTCTTAGAACCTAGATATTTGATAGTGGAAACATAATGGGCTTTTTAATTTTGTTTATTTTTTTTTAAAGATAGGGCTCTTTTTCTGACCAGGTCTCACCATGTTGCCCAGGATAGCCTCCAGCTTGTGAGCCTGCTGTCTCAGCTTCCTGAATTGCTCACACGCCACCTTACTGCCATGGCCTAACCACGGTTATTTTTTATACAAGCTGAACTAGTAAGCCAATATACCTAGAGAGCAAAGATCTATATTATGGCTCCTCTATAATTCACTTTTGCCTCACAGTTTACAGGCATAACAATGCTCATGTCACATAGTAGGACTTGCCAGAGTCTGGTACTTATCTCCTGACTGTAGGATGGTAGCTCATCACATTGTCTTTTTTTTTGGCCAAAGCTACAAAGTGGTAATTAAGAAACTAAGAACTTCATGGCATAATGGTTATGTCCATTGGATTCCTACGTAGTTGACCGTGGTTCGAGTCCCAGACCTGGCAGCTCAAAACTCAAGCCAGGCGTGCCCAAAATCCCAAGAGGAGAATGGAGGAGAAGAGATTGTGGCTTGACCATCCCCCGGAGGATTATTTCTCACTTTCTGTCTCTCTGTCTCTCTGTGTGTCCCTGGTGAGTTCACACACCCTATAGCAAAAATTTCTCTCTCTCAAACAAACAAACAAACAAAAAAACAAAACAAAACAAAAAAACTATTCACATTCAGTTGTTATATCTCAGTAAAAAGCTGATGGCTTCCCAGCTCTTATGTCCTTTGTTGACATTATCTGAAATTAGTTAAATTTATATTTGAATATTTCTCTTCTGTTTAGAGTCTTCAACTTATAGTTCAAATTATTTTTATTTTGCATTGTAGTTGGTAAAAAAAAGGAAGACAATACAAAGAGGAAAATTTGCATTATCAATTCTTTTCCCCTAATCGTATCATTTTTAGTCACTTCTTTTTTTCAAGATTAGTCAATAATTTAAGACTCTTCCAATAGATGATATTTTATATATAATTGATGATGTTTAAAAATAGTTGTCAATCTGAGTTTGAAGTCTGAACCTTTTTTTTTTTTGAGAGAAAGATTTTGGCTGTAGGGCACTTGCATTCACCAGAAAGACAGAAAGAGACAGAGAAAAAGTGAGAAATCACCCCCCTGAGGGATGACCATTTCACAATTCCTTCTCCTCCATTCTCCTTTTGGGATTTTGGGCATATACACCCAGCATGAGTTTTAAGCTGCCAGGTCTGGGACTTGAACTGCAGTCAATAATGTGTGAGTCCAGCAACATAACCATTATTCCATCTGCTGCTCGCAAAGTCTAACCTTTTTATATACTCACAAAAGGAACTATGAAAAGACTACCTCTGTATCAGTACAAATATAAGTTATAAAAATAACTACAGTGTTCATTTCTTCTTATGTTTTATCCCTTTAATTTTGGCATTCATCTTTCATACCTTCTAATTAAATATTTAGCTAAAGCAAATCAAGTAATAAAGTAAAAAAGAGAACTTTGGGGGAAAAAAAAAAACAAAACAGATAACCTCCTTGCCATCTAGCATTGACAATAAGTAACATTTTTAAAAAGTTTTTTAAAATTTTCTTCCATCAATGAGAGAGAGAGAGAGAAAGAGAGACCCCTAACAGGGTCCCCATGAGGCAATCTACACCCCTCCAGCCTCAACCAGCCCTAGATCAAGGGTGCCTGAGTGCCCAGCGTGCTTGGGGAGGTCTCCAGACATGACATGGAACCTCCCCTGGATCAACCTCGGCATGGTGCTGTGGCTTTAGTGCTGTGCCACCAACAGAAGCCCAAGGAGGCAGATTTCCTAAGTCCATTAGGAAATTTTGCCTGCACATGAGAACAGGTGCACTGTTCCAACAACATTCTGAAATAATTATCAGCACATGGGCTGACTTCCCTTAAAAATGCTAATAAAAGATTCAAGACACATAATCAGTAGCTTTTAAATGAGGTGATTCTAATTTTGTTATTCTATAGAGCACTCTTACCATTTCAAAAGAGCATTAATAAGAGCACAAAGATGCAAGATGTTGAGTAGATTTATTTTTCATATCTTTAGTTTGCTTCATATATGGATTCTTCAGAATTTCTGAACTTGCAAATATTCATCTTCATACCTGGTTTAAAAGGGAAATACAAGAACATGTATGTATTATAAGTGACAGTGCTCTGAGCTGATGGTTGATTTTTGTTGATGGTTCAAGATTATATTCAGTGGGATATGAAATTACTTCTATTGAATTTATTGGAAATAAACGAACACACTACAGAATTTTTCAGCTCTCAAGATTGGCGTCAACCAACACAGTGTCTGGGTAGAATAAAGCTTCATAGGTAGTCAATGCTATTTTAGGTTTGAGTAATCAATAGCAGATGATTAAAAGAGCCATATGACAAGTTGTCTTATAAAATTTTGCTACTAAAGAAGGGACAAATCACAAAGAAAATATTATAATATTTTGAGTGTTAGAGTTACCATAATATAGAAGAAAGTGCATGTACTTTGGAATCACATTTATAACTGTCACTAGCTATGTGATTTTAAATAGTTTAGTTTTCTCTTGTTTAACGAGAAGATGATAGAAATATTATCTCAGAAGATTGTAGTATAGATAAAAAGAAATGACACATAAAGTTTTACATAAAATCTTAGCATTTGTTGGGGCCAGATGGTGCTACAGCTATGAAATGTGACTCTTCTTGAGATCAGCTCACAAGAAAAGGTTGCTGATTCATGTCCAGAACTCCCTGAGTAAGCAAAGTGTGCATATACCCATGATCTGAGGCTGGCTGGGGCTGTGGGGTGGATCATGACTTCAAGATCCTGTCCAGAGTGTCGTCTTTCTCTCTCTTTCTTTCTCACTTATGGATGAAATAAGCAAACTTAAAAAGTAGAAATATTTTTATTTTATTTATTTTATATTACATTGAATTACATTTATCTTTACAGTGTATAACATTTCTTTTTCCAGCACGATTACCATTTGTATCAGGCAAGACAGAGACATTACTATCCACATCAGCAAATAGCTTTTCTCTTTATTCAGATTCCTATTATTATTATAATTCTCATTATGTTTTTAAACATTCAACCACTATACATCATTTGGTTTGTAAAGGGAATTTACCCAACATGCTCAGACCCGTTCAATTGAAAATACTATACATGTCATCATCAACAGGTAATAAGCCATTTCTGTGTCCCACTTATGTCATACCTCTCTATTTTTTCTCCTGCTTTCCTTCTCTATACTCTTCCCTTCCCCCCTGCCCATTCCACACTTTCTTCAGCATCCATTACTATTCTCACTGTTTTTATGTCCTCTAATATTTCAATCTCTACTATAGAGTGTGGATAGTCGGTATAAATTAAGTAGATACATACAGTATCTTTCTTTCATAGCCTGGTTTGCTTTACTCAGCAATAAACCTTACATATTCAAACACTTTCTGTCAAATGCCAGGGTCTTGTTGCTTTTTGCGGCTGAATAGTATTCCATGGAGTATATGTGCCACACTTTTTCAATCCATTCATCTGTTCGTGGACATTTGGGTTAGTTTCATGTCTTAGCAATCGTGAATAATCCTGCAGTAAACATTGATAGGCAGGAAGTTTTCTGACTGAGCATTCTCCTGTCCTTTAGGTAGATACCCAGGAGTTAGGAGTGTTGTCTTTCTTTCTCTCTCTCTCTCTCTCTCTCTCTTTCTCATTCATGAATGAAGTAAACAAACTTAAAAAGTAGAAATATCTTTAAAATCCCAACATTGGGACCAGCAGATGGTGTAATGGTTATGTTGCTGAGCTCCCACATAGCCAACAGCAATTTGAGTCCCAGACACAGTGGCTTGAAACTAACACTGGGCATGTGTACATGCATGCCCCAAAATCTCCAGAGGAGAATGGAGGAGAAGGGATTGCTGTGTGGTCATCACCCCAGGGAGTTACTTCTTTCTTTCTGTCACTCTGGCAAATGCACATGCCCTATTGCAAAACTCTCTTTAAAAAAAAAAGAAAAAGAAAAAGAAAAGAAAAAAACAGCATTTACTATCCATTCAGTAAATTCCAGCTATTATTATTTTTTTCTTTCTACAAACCAAGGATAATGACTTCTATATAGGTTGTAAATATTTCAAATTACAAAATTTGTAATTAACATAAGTCAATGCCTTGTGCATTATATGTGATCAAACATTAGATTCCCTTCTGAACAAAAAATCTTTGTCAATTTTAAAATTAAGCCCGCCAAAATGGCTATAAACTTGCTGAATATGTAGACATCACATTCAACCTTCTGTTCTTCCTGTCTAGTACAGTACCTGAAACAAAGTTAGCAAGTGCTGAATGAATGAATGGTCTTAGCTGTTATTAAAAATCACAACGTAGGGAACTATGTTGCTGGACTCCCACGTGGTCGACCGTGGTTCGTGTCCTGGACCCGGTGGCTTGAATCTCACGCCGGGCGCGTGTGCACGTGCGCCCAAGATCCCAAGAGGAGAATGGAGGAGAAGGGATTGCGGCGTGACCATCCCCCCGGGGGGTGATTTCTCGCTTTCTGTCTCTCTGTCTCTGTCTGTCTGTCTGGCGAGCGCACTCGCCCTATAGAGAAAACCTCTCAAAAAAAAAAAAAAAATCACAACGTAGAACAGAAGACTGCTATTTAAAAAGATAAGAATAAGGTACAAAAAAGGTAAATAAACTAGCAGATAATAATTAGATCCAAAACATTTATTCTGCTCAGCATAGTGTTATAAATATTGAAATATAAATTAAAGGTCAGTAGGGCAAAGCTTTACATTGCTTCTAACTTCTGCTGAACAGCTGAGTGTAATCAGCTATTATTGCTCCAATACTACCGTATAACCTGTGTCTGTACAAGATTTCTAGATAAAAACAACTCTTACTTCATTTGTGTTTCTTAAATTGCTCTGTAAATAGGAAGAAGATTTGGAATCTTATTTCTTGCATTTATATGCCTTTGCAATAAAATTACATTAACTGATAATCGAAACACAATGGTTTCTTCTGTTGGTGAATAAAATGGCATTAAGGGTAACTGGTAGTTTCTAAAAAAAATTAGGATGTTACATTAAATGGACAGACAGTGTGCACATTTTACATTTTGAAATGTATGCTTTGCTGGAGCAGAATGAATGTGATCAGTGTAATGGAAATGCCACACTAATGGCTCATTAAACCTGGGAGGGTGCATAGATGAGAAAAATCTTTGCATGTATTTTCAAGTGACTGAAGGAGGCAATGAACTCTATGTGGGGGGAAAGGAAAGCACACATCTTTGCGTAAAAATTTTTACTTCTGAAAGAGAATTGCTTAATCAATCATGAACTTGACAGCAAAACTGCAAATGTTGCAGAAGACAATTTTATATTGTAATTGATGGATCTGGTGGACTCTTAAATATTTATTTTTCTAATATGTGTCTCGTTTTTTAATATTGTTTCTATATGTATTTTTGATTCATGGAACGTACTTAAAAAAGTGGATTGCTTCTGATGGAGGCAGAGAGACAGAATGATAGCACCCCAATAGGCTCTTTGCACTGTTTCCACTTCCAGTCTCAGCCAGCTCTAATCTCTGGTGCTAATATATGCCTGGTGTGTTCTGGGTGGTTGAAGGGATGAACCCAGGTCCTTTCCCGTGTAAGTCAAGCCATGCCACCATTGTGCCACAACCTGGTCCCCAAAGTTCTTTCATTTTAATTGATGAAAGTTTTCTTTTATGAGTTTATTGCTCACCCAAAGAAATCCTTTTCTATTCAAATATCATTGACACTCATATTTTCTTTTGAATGTTTAAAAATGTTTTTGAATTTAAATGTTTTTTAATTTGCAAGAAACTGCAAACTTGCTGGATAGAGATAAGAAAATAGGGAGAAGGAAAGTAGGAAAGCACTGCCTACCCCCCACACCATGGGGCATGGTCATGCTAGAATCCCTTCTCCATCTCTCCTTTCTTATAGGATGATTAGGCACATACATGTACCTGGTGTGTTTCTCAAGACACTGGGTCTGGGGCTTGAGCCACACAGCTGGCCATGTGGGTTCCAGCCATCTAAACTTCCAGGCCATGGGCTGGCCTTAAAGTTTATAAATATCATTTATGCAGCTTTATTTCACCCCAAGTTATATTAGTGTAAGGTGTGAAATGCAGGCCTAGCTTTATATTTTTTATCTGTATACCTAGTCATCCCAGAAGCATCTATCAAATTGTCTATTATTTCTTCACTTCTTTGTCTCACACTACACAGAGCTTTTCAGCATCAATCCAAACAGAGGGTAGGTATTTGCCAACTTTTTGTAGAAGGAAACAGAATGGTGGTTGAAAAATTCTGAGTAGCTTAACCTTTAATGATAATTCACCCATCTGTGTGGGTGGACCCATCACCTCCTCTGATATGTTATATGACCGTATTTGGCATTGGAATATGTTAGCGATTCTCTCTTTGACAGGATATATCCGGGAACCCACTCAAGCAAAATTGTCAATATAATCTCAATCATTTCTCGCACTGTTATCTCTGTGTTCTCCTACCTTTCTGCCTGACTTCTGCTCAGCTGTAGATTACTCAGCATTGTTGCCGAGAGGTACTGGCTTCAAATGACTGATAATATTCACCTACTTTTGCTAAATCTTACAAGAGAACTTGACTATTATCCACGTATTTGGACGATTTTTCCCTCAAGAGCTGTTTATAATTTTCTTGGCACATAGACCTAAATCTCTGAAAAGCTAAAATCACTCACTGCTCTGCCAGTAGGGAGTAGAGAAAGTCACTGGAGGAAAAAGAATTAATTGTTTTCCAATCAGGAAATCATTTTCATATAAAACTTGGTCTTTCTCCTATAACCACAGTAGTGTGTCTTCCTAAGGTAAGCAAAGAAAATAACATATTATTGTTTTAAATTAGTGAGGTAATTTTAAATATGGAAAGATTATTAAAGATATCATAGGACTGTACCTTTTAGGATAAGTCTGCACATAATTATTTTAAATCAAATCACAATTATTATTTTAAAATGTGTTCTTCCTCCACGATTCCTAGTTGGAAGCTCTTTATAGAACTTTGCAGTTCAGTTTGTGCAGTGTACTGCAAGAGAGAGAATTCCGGTAACGATTCATCATCACATAGCCTCTGGGGGTTGATGTGGACTTTCAATATTAATGTATTAGTCATCTTGGTAAGTAGTCAATAGGTTGATAACTCACATATTATAGAACACTGGCTGTGATTGATGGATTTCTACTTCTTAATTGTCAATCTTTCTTTCTCCTGATAGCATTCTCTTCCTAATCAATTTATAAATCTGATCCTAGCACAAATAGTTTTGAAAATGACAACATTCTAGCTGAGGCAAAGATGCAATACAAGTGTTTTAGAACCAAGTCCTTATTAACATTCCCATTGGTTTGTATGTGGTTTTTGTATAGCCTTGCTATTAAAAACTGAGGGTGAAGGCATACACAGTTCGGTTAGGGAAGTCTGTAGAGATATTCTGTACTGTCCTTTGTCCAGACATATTTAGCACTTGTTGTTTGTCGTATAACACGGCTATGCACGTAAAGTGTCCCTTTCAAAGAAACGTCAACTTGCTTCTCTCTGTCTAGTGGGAATAACTTATTCACTTGTATTTACCCACTACCTTGCTTACTTTTTCCTTTGGAATCTGAGCGTGTCCATTAGGTCTGTCTTGGAAGAAAGAAAAAGAGCTTCCTTTCACACTCTGTATTAAGTGGGCTTGTAGCAACTGTACAGTGCTATCTACAGTTACCTTCCTTTCCTGTCTATGCTAGCAAAGAGAAGAGAAAATTTAAAAATACACTTTGTTGAAAGATTGTGGAATCAGAAAATAATATTATGAATACTCAATAGATTTATTCTGTTTCCTGCTCAAGACAATTTTCAGGACTACACTTTTTGGGGACATAAACTTCCATATAGTAATATCCCCATAAAGAATTTATAAATGCATGTCTCCTCCTTTTAAAGCAAGTACACAGCTGACATTCTGAATGACTCTTTTAACTAAATTATTCCACTTTGGGGTAAGTATAAATAGGATCATGGAATAAGGGAATTTGGAAGAGTAATGAAACAAGAGTAACAGGAGACATTAGATACATCTACTTATGTGATATAGACCACTTCAATCCTCATTCCACTCTATGAGAGTGTGGACCCAAAGTGCAGTTATCTCGAAAAACTGATCGCAAGTTCTATCATGTGCTGCAAAATGACACTTTGATCAACAGTAGACCGCTTACACAGTGTGGTCCCCTAAGATTGTACTATATGGCCTAGATGTATAGTAGGCTTTACGTAGGCTGATGAAAATGCACTCTACGGTGTTTGCATGCAATCTCCTAACAACGCATTTCTCAGTGTACCCACCCCTTTTTAAACAACGCATGACTGTACATGTAACAATATGAAATGGAGATGTAGGTTAAAGTTTTCCAGGCTATATTTAAGAAGGTAAAATTTATTGATCATTAGCAAGGGAAGAAAAGAGTGATGATACCAATATTATTCTTGGGTAGACAGTGAAAGACTTGAGAGCCATAAAAAGTCATTAAGGAAAAAAAAAGATCAATTAATAAAGACAGAATGGGCTTAGCTGTGGTGGCACATACTGCTAAGACACTGCAGCTTGTAGTCTAAGGCCACATGGGAGACCTGGATTCAGTTCCCAGACCAAGCTATGAACAGGCCAGGTACAGTGCCACATGCCTGTGGTCCTCACTACCTGGGATGCTGGAGCAAAAGGACCATGACATGCTGAAGCCCTGTCATAAATCTATTTCTTTTTATAAATAAATAAATACATTCTTTTTTAAACAGTCTTTTAAAAAAACAAGGAATGATGGACTTATATATGTGCATAAAGTCAAGTATCAACGTTTTATATATTTTGATATGTCCGAATGAAACAATCAAGAATGGCTTGGATATGAAGAATTTGTACTTGGGCGTGGTCATTAGGATCTAGTTAGAATGTTAGAATGTTAGGATATAACTTCCTTGTATATGATTCTTTTTTTTTTTTTTTTTGAAGGTTTTTGCCACAGGGCACATCTTCTTAACAGAGAGAGACATAGAGAGGGAAAGTGAGAAGTCACACACGCGCCCCCCACCCCACAGGGAGTTGTCCATGCTGCAATCCCTTCTCCTCCATTCTCCTTCTGGGACTTTAGGCATGCATTCACACATGCTTGGTATGATTTTCAAGTCACCGGGTCTGTACTTGAACTGTGTTCAGCCATGTGGGAGTCCAGGACCATAACCACTACGTCAACTGCTGGCCCCAAAACGTATTCTTTAAATTGACTATTTCTTTAGTTTCTATTATGTGATACTATCAGAGAAGAATTAGGAAGGTACAACAAACTAGCATTTTCCTGTGTGTCTAATATGTGCCAAAGGAGTTTTGCATCAACCTTATGAAGTACAGCTAACATTGTGTGGCTTAGGGATGAAAAAACCTCTTTAAAAAAAAAAAAAAAATGACGTTCGGGGGCCAGTAGTTGGCGTGGTGGCTCAGGTGCTAGATCCCACACAGCTTACTCTGCAGTTCAAGTCTTGGACCCAGCTGCTTGAAAAACACATGTGCGTGGGTGCCCAAAATCCCAAGAGGAGAATGGAGGAGGAGGATTGCAGCTTGGTCATCCCTCTGGAGAGTAATGTCCTACTTTCCTTCTCTTTGTGTCTCTCTTCAGTGAGTGTACATGTCCCAGGGCAATTTTTTTTTAAATGGCAATTGATTTTTCTACAGAAATATAAGTTGGAATTTTCCAGCTTGATAAAATGAGTGGACAAAAGCACATTTAAGGACATGCTTTTGTCTTCGAACACCATGTATAAAACACAAAGAGAAATGGCACACCTCATTTTTATTTTAATTATATGAAGGAATTTTTTTTTTTTTTGGAGAGGTTTTTTTTTTTGCTATAGGGCACGTGCACTCGCCAGACAGACAGAGACATAGAGACAGAAAGCGAGAAATCACCCCCCGGGGAGATGGTCACGCCGCAATTCCTTCTCCTCCATTCTCCTCTCGGGATCTTGGGCACGCACACACATGTGCCCGGCATGAGTTTTAAGCCACCGGGTCCAGGACGCGAACCGCGATTGACTACGTGGGAGTCCAGCGACATAGCCATTATGCTAACTGCTGGTCCCTATATGAAGGAATTTAAAAGCATTCATGGAAAAATAGAATTAGAATGATAAATGTATTTGGTGTGAGAAGTTTGGAAATCCACTCATAGTTTTTTCATAATGTGAATTTTTTGTGACATTTTTGAAGACCCTTCTTATGCTGGTGTTTTTATTCTTTTCAGCACATTTTAATGTATTTTTGATGATTTGTTTTTTCAGTTATTTTCATCTCTCATATATAGCCTTAGTATTTACACTGTTGCCTGGCACATAATAGGTATCCAATTAAAATTAATTGAATGAATGAGTGAATGACTGAAACATAACTGCCTCTCCTCATTAAGCTTCTTCATTTAAGCTTAAATTTAGAAATCTTCTCCTCATTATTTTTCTTACTTTAACTAAACACTAATAAGATTGCCTTTTTTATCAGACACTGTGTCTTTCCCCATGATCTCTAAAGGGCTTTGAATCATGGCTATGCCTTTTAGAACACACACTGAGCAAAGAGTCAGGTCTCCCTTTCATTGCTGTGATTGCTTGAGGTCAGATATGTAACCCCGAGTCAAGACGACAATACAAAGCTACTTAAAGAAAAACAAGCTAGAGTCAGATTCCCAGGCTGGGTATAATACATGGAAATCATAATTTAGTGACACCAAAGGCTTCAAGGAGGAGAAGGGCAGATGCACAGAATCTATTGAATAGTACTTAAATTGCCACGCTAAGACCAGAATGACCAGGGAGACCTAGGAAGAACAGCTTAGACTAGGAATACAGAGACCGTCATAAGTTGACAGCAGGTGCCTCAAAGCTTGGCTGTCACAGGTGGCATTTCTTTTCCTCTTGACTCTGGGTCACAGTTTTTCCACTCAAATATTTTTATGTCTCCTTTCTGGATATCTCCCTTGCCTACCAATCATTTTTAACCACAGCATGCCTTTTTTTTTTTTTCCAACTATCAGTTTCTCAGGGACTCAGGGATTCTCCTCTCCCCCGACCTACAGGACACTCCTTAGTCCTGTCGCCTGTCACATGTTATTGCCTTAAGTTTTCCTTTCTTTCTACTGAAAGTTCTCCTACTTATGCAGTCCTCCTTGGGGGATTAATGAGTTTCTTTCTCTCCTTGATACCTTTATACAGCACTTGTCATCCCATTCAGGCCCCAAATATACATCCTTCTCTTTGCAAAAAGTCACTATGCTTTCTTTAAACATTCTTCTTATTTATTCTGAGAATGCTTATGCTTTTCCAGCTCTGGCCTTTTATGGCTTGTGGGCAGCTGGATCTGAGAAGGAGGCCAGTTAGAAACAGAAAAGTATTCTCAGGCAGGCTTGGGTTTCTCCTACTTGTCTATGCAGTGCCCTCGTGGATTAATCAGTGACCCGTGGCCCCAGCTTGTTCTGGAGTTCATGGCGGTCATTTGAAGTAAGGTGTGGCATTCACAAAAATAACTTTTTCTGTTGCAGTTTCTATAGCTGTTAAAAAAAGAGAAAGGTGCAGTAATTATGTCACATAGCATGTAAAGATTCTTCAGAGGTTTATCAACAATCTGATACCCATAGATCAGGAATGTAGTGAAAAGAGGGATTGTTCTGTATATCTTTGCAAATAGACAAATCCTTACAAGCAGAAAAATACTATTATTCTTTCATGTCTAAATTTAATATTGGAATTTCTACCAGTTCCAGACTAATTTTTTCCAAAATTTGAATTTTTCCTTTCCTTTTAAAAGATGCCAATAAACAGCCATAACCCCCCATACATGAGGACAGCCCTTTACTTTTTATCTCAAGCCGTGAGAGGATCCTCACTGAGTTCTGCAGAGCAGTGGTTCACCGTGGCTATAGACCACCTTTGCCACTCATTTGGAATACGTTCTCCTTTTTAAATGAGCAGCTCTCGCCCACTCATTCTCTGGGCTTTGTATTTAGAATGATTGGTTTTCCCCAGTATTATTTTAGACAATTACATTTATCATGAGAAATTAATCCTTGAGGGATCAATGATGCATGTTTTTTCCAGCCCACAGGAACAAAACTATTATTCATTTTCCACTTGACATAAAGTGACCTGTGGAACCATTTACATTTTCATTCCCTGGCTGGCAGTCGCAGTGGAGACCATACTCCTCAATCTGTAGTAACCCCTGCAGGCACAGCACACTCCGTCCCAGGGAGCATTGCCTCTCAGGCAGGTCCCCTACATGCCCAAAGGAACGTGGCCCTGAGTACACCTGTAGGCACTGAGTAACATGTGTCGAGGTGACGTGGCTGCCTCTACAACTTCCATTCGAGTGGGGAAGGTAGGATTGGAGGTAAAGAGGACTGTGTGTGCTGGGCATTTGTCACCATGTTCTCTCCAAGGGTACATTTCTTTTCTCGTCACCCTTTACCTGAAAGTTGTCTTCAATTTCCATTTGCTGCCCTCATACCCCATTCCATAATACAATGTGATATGCCGTGTGGCTCCTCTCTCTGGGGAGTTTAATGAGAATTGGGAATGCAGACAATGTTGTACGGGGGAATGACAGGTGGCTGACATTGTCGAGCTAGGAAATGCTTAGAATGCCGGGCACAGCCATGGGTACTGGGAATAGAGAAAGGCGTGACACGAGACAGCCTGTGCAGTGCTCACGGGCGATTAGGAAGTTGCAGCATGAGCTCACCATCTGAAAATGAAAAATGAATCATTCTCTGGGGAATGGGCTAAATTTGACTCCTGAAATCACCATGGTGCCCAGAATTACAGTTCCTGAATCTGCAGCAGACTTGGAGTAACTAATGAGCTGTTTGAGGTTACAGAGAAACATGGGCAAGCAAGGGCAATTAATGTGCACTGTCTTGGTCAAGATGGGAAACGAATCATGCTCCAGTTATGGAGTGACTACCTGTTTGAGTAAGTCCACACACCATGTTTCTCTTAGTTTATGAAATTCCTTATGCAATACAATTAATTTGTTATAGTAGGCTTGCCCCTTACTATTGTGAAATGCTTTAGGATGGAGTTCTGTGTCTTAGCTTTTCTCTCTATCCCTAATGCTCCAAAAACAA
Organism: Tupaia tana; assembly: GCA_026018925.1. Lineage (NCBI taxonomy): Eukaryota > Metazoa > Chordata > Mammalia > Scandentia > Tupaiidae > Tupaia > Tupaia tana. The sequence continues at coordinate 9,240,662 of JAKSZU010000003.1, read as the reverse complement.
TGGACTTTTAGGAAATAAAATAATCTTTGAAGAAATGAAAGAATGAATAGCCGTGAAACTGTGGATTTAAGGATTTTATGAAAAATTTTTTCTTTGCTACATGCTATTTTTATTGCTGACAGTACTGGTGTCACAAATGTTCCTGTCTACCTGAGCTTCAATCTGAATCCAGAAATCCCCCTTCTACAGAGCAAAAGAGGTTTGATGTTATGTGGGCCTAAAGGTTTTGGGTTGCCAGTAGTATCTGGAATAAGCTGCTTTTGGTAAAAATAAGGATGAGCTAAGAGACAAAAGACTACACTGAAATGAATGTTAACATGATGGAATTTTTAATGAAGAACATCTTACAGATAACTGAACTCAGCATTTCATACTCAACCAGATTGCACACCCCTGATCAAGAGGTCTTTGATATTTTGGACAAAGATAGATATATTCCTTGCTTTATATATAATGAATGTCTGCGCTCTGTGACAGAGATTGAGAAATTTGAAGTCTTAGTGGAGGACACGTATAGATACCAGAGACAACATGGAAAGAGTACAGAGGAAAGATACATGCTTTTTTTTTTTTTTTTTTTTTTCTTGGAGAGGTTTTTGCTATAGGGTGCGTGTGCTTGCCAGAAAGACAGAGACAGAGAGACAGAAAGCGAGAAATCACCCCTCAGGGGGGATGGCCACACCACAATCCCTTCTCCTCCTTTCTCCTCTCGGTATCTTGGGCACTCATGCAAACACACCCAGCATGAGTTTAAGCCACCAGGTCTGGGACTTGAACCATGGTTGACTACATGGGAGTCCAGCAACATAGCCATTACACTAACTGCTGGTCCCAGGAAAGATGCATGCTTTGAAAAACCACGTCGTATGCCATAAAGATGTACAACAATTAAATGTGAATAAGAAATTATAAAATAAAAAAAAAACAAATACACAGCTGTGCAGCTAAAACTTGAACAATATAAATAAATATTAAAAGTTAGGAGAAAAAATAAGTATTTCTGAAATCAGAGAAGTGAACATGAGCATTTAATGACGATATTCAGAAGAGCGTGAGCGCCTATGCAAGGTGCATGGAGCGAGCCATGAAAAGTATGAAGTTCTCGGAACCTCACCAAAGAAGCATCAGTAAAAACAGTTTTCATGGAGAATTTGGCTGCCACAAAATTGAAGTTAACTTGTAAATTAAGAACTCTAGTGAAATAAAAGTGGTGAAATAGAAGTTGATTTGAAGTTTTTTAAAATGCATCTATTTTTAATCTTTATCATATGATAATGATCTAAATTACTATGAATCATATGTTAACTTTTCTTTGTTCAAAAAAGTAACTCCTGTATCTCAAACGACATGTGTCTGTTCTTGCTTACGGTGATGAATCCGAGTGAGTTTTAGAAAATCTCTGCTTGAAAAAAGAAATTGTCGTAAGTATGTGTTATTCATTTTACTTTCTGATTCTCAGGATGTATTATTTAATGTTCTGCTTCAAGTACCACAATGTATTTTTTGACTCCTTTCCTTTTTTTGGGGGGAAGAGATATATCTCATTTAATTAACACATATTCCCTTTTAACTTGCCTATTACAAAAACATAAAATGTAATGTGTGTTAAACAGTAATGTAATTTAGATTTCTTGCCAGGAAAATGTATAGTGTCTAAGTACGTGCAGTCAGGTTTAAAACAGGGAATGTAAAAAATAAACATGAAATGACCTGTCATATGTTGAAAAATTGATTTGGTATTTAATATTTATTTAGGTTTTAAAAAATTGTTTCATATTGTCCTGACGCATCATGAAGCAATTAAAGCTTCACTGTCTGAGTGGAGCACCTTGTATATGGTACAGTTTATGAAATCCAAGCAGCTCAACACAGTAGGGTTCTGATTTGCAAAGAAACCGTCTAAAAGCTTATCTTCCCAGGCAGAGAGACACCGGCTTATTTATTTCACTGTATTAAGCAAGACAGAAGGATTTTTTAATGTTGAGTGGTTGCCCATTAGAAGATTAGAAAATCCTGAGGAAGGGGGCTCTGAACATCCTGCCGTCCCATTTCCCTGATCACCAGCAGGGGAAGCAGTAAGCAGTAAATGAGAAACCCCCTGAGCTTCCTCTTGATTTATTAAGGTCCCATTTGGAATCCAAATCGGAATCGGAAGCATTCTCCATAGCCTCAGCCCACTGTTCCTGAATTAAAATAACTTCAGTGATTTAATTTTGTATACTTTCATCTCAATCAAGAACTAAACCTTAGTGAACATTTGTAAAACAATGGAGCTTGCTGCAAAACATTACCGAAACACACAATTTCTTATCCTTGTCACTTGATTTAATGCAGTATCTTTTCCTGCAGAAGAATAGCGTGCAATCGAGCTTTCTTTTGGGTTGTCTTTAAAACTGCTTGGTTTAAATTTAAATCTCCAGATGTCTTAATAGGTGACAGAAAAATACTAAAAACAAAGGTGAACACTGTGTACAGCTTTTTAATACCAAGTACGGAGCAGGAGGTTAGCTGTGACATTGGATATAATCTACTCTAAGACTGATCAGATGATTTTAAGATACACCCCATGACCTCTCAGTAGTTAAGATACTTCTAACCTACCTGGATCTCAACTCTGAAAAATAATTTTTTTTTCTGAAAGTGTAAAAATAGTTGGGGCAAATTTTAAATTCTTGAACAAATATATACTGAATCTCCTTTTTATGTACAGTAGGGGTCTCCAAATTCTCTGTAAAGGAAAAGATGTAAATATTGCAGGTCAATAGAGAAGGCTTTATCAGTTAGCCAGTCTCTGTGCACATCTAATACTTTGTTCTGACACTGCAGCCGGAAAGCAACCACGGACAGTACCTAAGCAGATAGGCTTGCATGGCTGTGTTTCTCAAAATACCATTTACAAGAAGAGGAGGCTGGCTGGGTTTGGTCTGGGCATCATGGTGTGCCATACCTAATGTAGAATATTATGTTTAAAGTAGTTAGGAGATAAAGTCATAAAAATACCGCCATGCTCCTCAAGGAGCTTATGATACGATCTAAACAAAATAAGCCTATACATCAATATTTAAATAAGCAGTAAGTTGACCGTGAACATATACTAGAGAAGATGGTGTGTGATAAGAATCGTGTGAGAGCAGTGGATGGTGGGTTCTGTGTGTATAGAGGAGGGGACAACCATAAAGCCGAGGAAGAATTGCAGGCAGTGGACGCTCTTGAACAGTATCCTGAAGGCAGGAGATCACCCCTGTAGAGGAGTTCATAATGGACCTCCGAGTGAGCCATGTTTCTGCAACCCCTGGGCCACTCGTGTTTCTCCAGCTGCGGAGTAAATATTTGTGTCCCCTCCTTATAGGGGATGATGCTGAATCTCAGTGTTGGACAAATGAAGAATTAGAACTCACGCATAGGTTTTTCTTCATATTCCCAAGGATTTTGTATAATAACGTGGTACAGGGCATCCAGACAAGGTGTATTAAGTTGCATTTTATTTGAATGGCATTCACTCGTTTCATGAAGTATCATAGTAAGTAGCAATCGAGGCTGAATATGTTGGGTACGAGCAGGTGTTGGAGGTTTTGAATACAAGGACGTTTGGAGCAGATGTTGGAGGCTTTGAATATAAAGATGTTTGAACTTCAGTTGGGAAATAGAAGAGGGTCCTTAACTGTTTTTGAACTTAGAATAAAATGATTAAAATTACTGAGAGAGATAAATTTCCTGGAATAGTCATGTTATAGAAGACCAATGTTTAATTTTTTAGTAATATTTTTTTCAGGATAATGTTTATAAAACAATTTGAAACAAAGATGCAGTCAAGTAACAGATTATGTCAGGGTACCCACACTTTTAACTGCAAGCAAGTCATCCTTTGCATGAGTCCACACATGGTGATGGTTTTGAGAAACTATCTGCTACACCAGCAAGAGTTTCAGTCTTCCAAGTATCTACTCCATGGTATTGTCAGGCTAGTTCAGAGATAATGGCTTGATTACTTCTGGGTCTCATATGTCATTGCTATTGAAGTGTAAATACATATTACCTCTGTGTGTGTAAATACATATTACCTCTGTGTGTAGACACTAATTTCTGTTCCCCAGAAAGACCCACAGTGGTGCCTCCTTAAGTCACTCACGTTGGGGTAACAATGGAGACAGAAATCACTTGGGATCATCATTAGACCTTCCCAAAACATCTACAGTAAGTTTATCTATCTCATACTTACTTCTTTAGTCTCTGTAGCAAACGCAGCGACGGACAGGAAAAAGTATTCTGGTGACCCAAAGGGGAGTTTTCCAGTCCTCTGTGTATGCTTAATCACAGATACAGGTGACTTGTGCCTTAAGGTTTACCACCTTTATCTCATTTTGCTTGTGTATTCACACTTACATGAAAATTCGGTTACAATACAGATTTCTCCTGCCAGGAGCATAGACTGTACTCAAGAGTCAGGCTATGCCAGAACCAGCTGCCTACTCTGTTGCAGGCCTTGATGTTGAGTGTGTTGCATCAGTCCAAACTTCTCAGTAGTCTTCCAAAATCTGGCTTCAGTTTGGGGCCATGCAGTCCACCAGGCAAATACATCTTTCAACCACCATGAGATCTTTAGTTCTAGCCATTGTTCTTAAAGAGGAATGATTCTCAGCTCGCTGTGCTAAATAGTTCGAGCAGATGTATATGAGGTTTGAGGTCTGGGGACATGAGCATCTGATTCTCCAATACAAATGGATTTAGGAAGAGACAATGCCCAATTACGTATCAGCAAGATTGGAGCCACAGATTATTGAGAAAACAAGTGGTTAACAAAAAATTTTTTCTATAGCTCTTGCCTCAACCTTGGCTGGACTCAGTATTCAATTCAGCCTAAATCTATTATTCTAAATACTATGAAGAGCATCTTACAGACAATAAAACATTCTGAATAATTGAAAGAATGATAAAGCCACTGTCATACACAAAAATTATAGCCAAAAATATGAGGGGACTTCAAAAAGTTTTGGGAAAAGTTGAATTAAAGTATGTGTTTATTTTGGTGCCAAAAAAATTCTGAAATCCATGCATAGCTTTTTCATAATATACATTTTCTATAACCCTTTTGAAAAAAATCCCTCATATATAATTACCAAGAGAATGAAGCATAGGCACTCAGCAGGAAATGATGTATTCTGTAGAATATATATGAAATGTGCTCCAGGTAAGAAGTCCACAGTAATAGAGCCTACTTAGTTGAAGAGATTGGGAGTCACGTTTAAGGTTCATGTGAAATCAGTGCTTAGTGGCCATGGACTATGTGTCAGACACCTTGCTAAATGCTTTTACATTGGATTTTTCTTTAAACTTATTTAACTTTATTTGTTATAATATTTATTTTTGTTTTAATTTGACCAGAGAGACAAAGAGAAAGAGAGAAAGGGAAAGTGAGGAAGCAAGCCACCAGGTCTGAGACTGGAACCATGGTCGGCCATGTGGGAGTCCAGCATCACAACCATGCCACCTGCTGACCCTGCTTTCACACTGGATTTTATTTCATCTTCTTTAGGGCCTTATGTGTAACAAATTGTTAATCGTAAGACTATGATTCACGCAGAAAATAAATCATAATATTAGCAACTATGTACTGAGCAACTAATATGTGCTAAACAAAATGCTTCACAGTTTTCATTTGTCGAAGCCTCAAAAGAGTTTTAAACATTGAGTATTGTCATTCCCATTTTTCAGATGAAGATATTGAAGATCGAGAATTCCAAAGCTAGCGAATGGCAGAGTGAAAGTGACACTCGGGTGTATTTCTAATCCCTGCTCACTCATGCTGTCAGAACATCAGAAAAACAGAGACCTGAGATTAGATGGAGCTATAAGGATCGTATGGCCCATATTGTGCCCGTTTTTATCCTTACCTGGTTTGAGAATAGACTTTTTTCCCAGATTTTTTCCTTAGGTCGCATGTGCTCCCCAGAGAGAGAGAAAGAGGAAAAATGATAAATCATATCCCCTCTCCCCACCAGGGACTAGTCACACCACAATCCCTTCTCCTCCACTCTCCTCTCAGGACTTTGGGCACACACGCACATGTGCCTGGCATGACTTTCAAACTGCCAGGTCCAGGACTAGAATTGTGGTAAGTCACATGAAAGTCCAGTGCTTTAACCACTTGCCACCTCCTGGCCCCTTGAGACTAATTTTGACTGTGACATAGGGGTATGGCAGAGACATAGCACTCTTACTTTCTGTAACCATTGGATCTCATTTTCTCACTGATATTTACTCTTTATGAACTTTTTCCCCGAAAGTAGCTAAATTAACTTAGATAAGTTTATCATTTTACTGTTTGATTATTTCCAATGTATTTGTCACCTTGCTGTACTTAATGACTTTCAACTTTGACTTTCTAGTTAGGAAAGAATAAGTCTTTCTAGAAAATATCTTGAACAGTTTTCGCATATTGTTCTGAACACTGAAATTCTTCAGTAATGATTTAGGATTATCATAGTTGGTAATGTTGTCTTGAAATACAATGTATTTTCAGGTGAGATGTAATAATGCACTTATGAGAAATACCTTGGAGTACTATTAAGTGAAAATATATATTTCATAAATGATCAGAAGGTTAGCTGAGTACTAACACTTAAATATTATGGCTTACATCTCATGGACATGATTGTTATTGTTAGATTAACTGTTTAAATTTCAAGAGACCAGAATAAAACATGTGAATGTCAATATTTTACTCAAGTCCCTAATGGCATTCAAGTACAAAAGAAGTAGAGTTAAAATAGTAAAATAATGTGTATTGTAAACTGTGTGAAGTTTAAAATGTATTATTGTAGTTATACCATTAAAATATATGCATGATGTGAATCTTTTGGGACTAAATAGAGCATTAGATAAGCAGCCAGTAGACTCCTGCTGTAGTCTCAATGCTTCTGTCCCCCCACAATTCATATATTGAAATCCTAATCAACACGGTAGTACTATTAGGAGGTGGAGACTTTCATTGGTCGTTAGGTCATGAGAGAAGAGCACTAGAGAAGTAGTCTTATCATAGGCTGGAGAGAGAGACTCCACTCCTTCCCCATCTGAGGACACCGCAATGGTTGGCTGGTTAGCAGTCTGCACTAGCTCCTCACTTGATAACCTTCATCAGAAAAGGGTTCTCATCAGAACCTAGCCATGTTGGCATTCTCATCTGGGACCTCCCAGCCTGCAGAACTATGGTTTTATAACTGTTTGTTCCATACATGAAAGTATTGGATCACTTCTGCCCTTGTGAGTGGTTTATGCTGCATAACCATGAAGGGGTTAGCTGCCTTGAGCCTTGTAGCTTAGTTTTACATAAGCTGGGAGATAATTATGTGCTTGCTGTGTTATATAGCATTTAACCGGCTTCCTTGACAGAAATATAATTTTTGAAATCTTTAATTAATATGCTTGCAAAAAATCATGTGGTATCAAAATATAAGAGAAAGCTGATTTGGTTGATTTTCTTGGCTCATCATATACCTCAGTCAAAGGTACAGTGGATTAAATGTAATTGTTCAATGCTGCATCATCCAGGGCAGTAGTAAGCAGTAAATGTGTCTACTAAAGTTTAAATTAAAATTAAAGTTAAGGGACCAGCAGTTAGCATAATGGCTATGTCGCTGGACTCCCACATAGTTGACCGCGGTTCGAGTCGTGGACCCGGTGGCTTAAACTCACGCCGGGTGCATGTGCGTGTGTGCCCAAGATCCCGAGAGGAGAATGGAGGAGAAGGGATTGCGGTGTGGCCATCCCCCCTGAGGGGTGATTTTTAGCTTTCTGTCTCTCTGTCTCTCTTTGTCTATCTGGCGAGTGCACGAGCCCTACAGCAAAAACCTCTCGAAAAAAAAAAAATTAAAGTTAAAAGTTCAGTTTCTCAGCCACACTGATCATTTTTTAAGTGCTCTATAGACATATGTGGTTGGGAACAAGTAATGGAGACTGCAGATGTAGAGACACCACTTTATGATTCCTATAAGTTCTGTCAACTAGTATAGCCATCCTGTTCTAGGATACAAAATACATTCTCTTTGCATCCATTCAAGGGGACTAAATAAAGTTTGTTGAAATGGAATTAAAGTATGAGTATATTTTAGTGGAAAATTTTTTGACCCCCATGCATAGTTATTTTATAATACATATTTTTTGAAAATGTATTTAGTCAGAAGATAGTAAGTGCAACATGAAAACATTATAAAATACCTATGAATTTGTCTATTTTTAAAGGTTTTATTTATTTATTTATCCTATGCACAAGAGTGACAAAGAGATAGTACCCTTAACAGGGTCCCAATGCTACAGTCTATCCCTGTCCTTCTGCTAGCATTGACCATGGGGCAAGTTACTCAGGGAGATCTTGTAACTTACACCAGAAACCTTCCTGAGTGCGTCGGCCTCACAGTGTTGTGGTTTACCATTAACCCTAAAATTATTTATTGAAAACATATCTAAAAGAACACTAGAATAAACACGCCTATGTTGATTTTATTCCAGATTTAATTAATAGCGTGATAAGAAATATATTTCAAGTACACACTGTGAGAAACCTTATTGAAACTCTAATTTCTAATTTTAAAGACATTGTATTTGAACACACACAGATTAATAAAATTAAGTTAGCATTTATGACCATCCATTATAGTAGATAGCATTAGCTAATGTCCTGATATCCCTCCCATCTTGTTCCCAACTGGCATTAGCCATGCAATTTCTGTGGGATTAATTCAAACTGCATTTCCAAGGTGAGCCTCTCTCTTCTCATAGAAATGATCAGAACCCTGTCTCCCTGGTCCTAATGATGGATTCTTGCATATACATTTGACTCCTGCCCAAGTCTAACCACGAGCTCCATTCTTCTGCCAGTTGATTAATGGGTGGGCAAGGGCCTAATTAGGTGTAAACAAAGTGAAGTCCAGCAATTTTGTTTTAGGATTGTAGAAAATCAATTCTCACTTTTTCTGGACCCTGTGGTGTGTGGACTGGAGCCCAGAAGCACTGCAGCCATTCTGGTCCTCTAAAAATGCCATCCTGAGGATGAAGACGTACGGAGGAGGACAAGGGATGACAGCACCAAGGAAAAACTGACATGGGTCCTGATAAAGCCATACACAAAGCCCACACCACCACGGAGCTCTTCAGAGAGCTGCTTAGTTATTTACCCTAATGGTCGAAGTCAGATTTTGAGGCAGATTTTTCTATTATGTAGAACCAAAATTATTCTGATACTTTTAGTTATGTAAGTCCTTATAAGTAAAATGTTTCTTTTTTAAAAAAGATTTCATTATTGGAGGCCAGCAGGTGGAGTGGTGGTTAAGGTGCTGGACACTTGATATTGCCGACCATGGTTCAAGTCCCGGACCTGGTGGCTTGCTTTTCACTTCCTTCTCTCTCTATGTCTCTCTCTGGTCAAATTAAATGAATGAATGAATAAAATTAAATAATTCTTTTAAAAATATTTCAGTATTTAATTTAATTAATTTATTTTTAAATTTGATCAGAGAGAGATGGAGAGAGCGAAGGGAAAACTGAGAAAGCAAGCTGCAGGGCCAGGACCCAAACAGTGGTTAGCCTTTGGAGTCCAGTGCCTTAACTACCACGCAACTTATCGGCCCCAGGCAAAATGTTTCTTTACAAATTGGCAATTAATAAAATTAATAACGTTATTTGAATAGAGTCTTACTAAAAGTAGAAAAGGCAGCTGGATTTTGCTACATTTAAGTACTGAATTGTAAAATTAGAAAAAATGAACTACTCTTATAAACTCAGGAGTAGGCAGTATTATTCGCCTGGTATACTTCTCTCACCTCAATGGTTGCTTTGGTGTTTCTGGCTTAGGACAGAGTGTCAGGCTGCTCTCTGCAAGGTGGACTCTAATGGAGTCATAGAGAAACATCATCCAGAGTGATAAGACCGTGGCTGAGAATTCACATACACGTAATCTGCAGCATGCTGGGAAGTGAGCCTGGAACTGTATTCAGGGTCGTTAACTGAAGGTCATTGTGGAGCAGCTGTTAAGGAACTTGACCGCTCTCTATCCTGCACACACCGACCATACCAGAAGCCGCCAACTTCAAGATGAGGCCAGAGTATAGTGCCCCCATGTCCACTGCAAGAATTAAGAGAGCTTTATTTTGAGGTGCCAGTGCATGTATTAGAAGTATTAAACCTTCCTACATGGAGTTTTTAAGTTTTTAAAGAACATATTGATTAGTAAATACAAGTTCAAAAATAGTGCTTAAATATATGATAACTATCAGGAATAGCAATAACATTCGTCATGAATGAAAACTGCATTTCCAAAGTGAGCTTCCTTCCTTTCATAGAAATGGTCAGAACCCCATCTCCCTTGCCGTACAGGGTGGTGGCATGTCTGTGGTGTGTGCAAGATGGAATCCTTATCTCCCATGGCACTGAGTCCACCTCTTAACATCTCTTGGTAATGAGTTAAGATGATCTAGGAAGCAGTACAGATACAGCCATGGAAAATCTGCAAGCAGGAACCCTTGAAGTACAATTTAACGTATGGTATGAAGTTCATCGGTGATCCATTATTTTCAGTGGTAAATTAGACTAAAAAATATGTATATCAAAAAGAGACACAGCCAGAAGACTAGTGGTTAAGGTACTGGATCCCACATGGCCAACTGTGCACTTCGAATCTTAGACTTGGCATCTTGTAAAACACACTGGGTGCATATGCCTGCATTCCTTGAATCCCAAGAGGAGATTGATGGAGAAAGGTTTATTGTGCAACTCTCCCCCCACCCTGGGGCTGCTTTCTCTCTCTCTCTCTCTCTCCCTCTCTTTCTCTCCTCTCTCTCTCTCTCTCTCTCTCTCTCTCTGGTGAGTCCATGAGCCCTATAGCAAAAAAAAAAAAAAAAAAAAAAAAAAAAAAAAAAAAATCACGAAGACCAGGGAAGAGGGAACTCTTGTTGCAGCTTAGTGTAAAAGTTGCATGGAATAAAGAATAATATTTCAGTTATATTAGTACTTCTTTCTTGGTGTCCATTACACACATAGAGGATTAGAAAGAAGGAAGGAGACATTAAGACATCATAAATAACGTCTAGTGGTGACCTTCCCGTAGAAACAGTGGATCAGATGGTGCTGCAGGGGTAAAACACAGTGGTCTGCAAGGCTGGCCCGCACATGACGTTTCCAGGTTCACATCTAGAGACCTCCTGAGCACACCAGGTGTGCATGTGCCTGTGATCAAGGGCTGGCTGAACGTGTGGGTGGATGGTGGTCTCGACCCTGTTGGGGGTGCTGTGTCTTTCCCTGACTTTCTCATTCTGTCTCTACTGCTCATGGAAGAAATATATAAATATACTTTAGAAATGTAAGAGAATATTAACAGTTAAGAGTCTGGGAGAGAGGAACCAGCAGTTAGCATAATGGCTATGTTGCTGGACTCCCATGTAGTCAACCGCGGTTCGCGTCCTGGACCCACTGGCTTAAACTCACACCAGGCGCATGTGCGTGCGTGCCCAAGATCCTGAGAGGAGAATGGAGGAGAAGGGATTGTGGCATGGCCATCCCCCCTGAGGGGTAATTTTTTGCTTTCTGTCTCTCTGTCACTCTCTGTCTTTCTGGCGAGCATGCGCGCCCTATAGCAAAACCCTCTCAAAAAAAAAAAAAAAAAAAAAAAAAAAAAAAAGAGTCTGGGAGAGAATAGGAGAATCTACAGAGTCTAGTTGACAAAGACAGTCAGAAAGTGCTCACTGTCTTTGATGACCTTCGCAGTTCTCCATGCGTGTTTCACCCTGAGTGGGAAACAGTAATCGTCTTTTTTTGCCACACATGAACAATCACATCTGAATGAGATGACAATGACAGAGACAATGTGGAGAACAAATCCAACATTGGTAAGTACAGGGTCATGAAATAATAAGTTAGTTATTTCATTGTATCAGACATAACTAAGCTTTTAGACTGTCTCTGTGGCACTGATTACGCCCTGGGCATAGGGAGCCGGACCCCACACGGATGACGTTGGTTCAAATTCCAGCCACTGTGGCTTGAAAAGCATACCACCTGTGTGTGAGTGTGTGCCTCTAATCCTGACAGGATGGAGAAAGGGAGGAGAAGGGACTGTGGTGTGACCATGGAGAGTGCCATAGCTCGCTCACTGGCTAGCACATGTGTCTTTTGGCATTAAAAATAAAACAATATAATCTCTTAGGTAATATAAAGAACTGGCAGTGTAAGTGGAATGTTCTCATAGATACTGTAGTTTACCTCTTTTAGTTTTTAAGTTTATTCACATATTTACTTTGGCAAGTAACTGAAACCTGTAATTGTTGGTGTTGTCAGGTGAGGTGCCTTTGCACTGGGCAGTTTTAGATCTTCAGAGGCTCAAATGAGTGATCCTGTCAAATTGTGTGGGTTGATGTGGAAAAGAGATAAGTGAATAAAACTCCAGTATAAAGACCCATGTGTACCACACACATTGGGCTTTTTTTTTTTTTTTAAAGAGATTGAACACTGTGCAAGGAAATTGAATTTTTTAAAAAGATAAGATAGGAGTAAATATAGAAAAGGTCTTAAATGACTTAAGGCAGTGAAGCAAAAAGCACATTCCCCTTTTTGCTTTTTCCTATAGACCAGACTATGAGCTGCAGGTAGGAACCATTTATAGTTCACCAAACTATTAATTTATATTTTATCCCTTTCAGCTAAATAATTTAGGATCTTCTCTGAAAATTGGAGGGAATTTGGCTTTTTAAAAGTCCTGTGACTTTTGTAATATCAAAGCAGATATGCCGTATAAGAGATTTACCATTTCAGCCTTCCAGTGAACGTGATGGTGGTGGTTCAGGGTTTGATGAAACAAAGGACATGGCCAGTCGGTCTGGTCTTCAGCCCAGCACGTTCCAGTCTATGCACTAAAGGCACCATCTGACCATTATCAGGGGACCCTTTCAGTGACACCAGGAAAGCCTCTCCTACTCCCAGATACAAGACTTCCAGGAGTTGGGATAAAGGATGGGGGAGTTTTCTTACCCAGAAAGTAATCATTCTGGACCATATGGCTTTCAAATTTCCTTCCAAGTAAAATATAAGACATTGTCATTCCAACTTTACTCTTAGGAACTGATTTTAAAAAGAATAAAAGGGGGCTTTTTCTGTCTTCATAATGCATAGCAGACATATACAATTAGCTCTCAGCTTGCTATTTCATTAAATATATATTCTTAAATGAGTACCATGCTAATCTCTGAAGACTCCAAGATAAATAGAAAGTTTCTGACCTTGTTTAAGTGGCTCTCACTCTCCGTAGAAAAATAAATAAGGAAAAATAAATGATTAGACTAAGAGTATGAATGAAATTTTGCCAAAATAAAAACAAAAATGGAAGGCTCACCTTTGAGATGTTGAGATTTTGATTAACATGAATTTATGTTTTGGTACACCACCTGTGAAATTTCTCAAGATCTTACTGATTTTATTATTATGCTTTTAGATCCAGATAGACGGCAGTGCCTATTTTCAAACCCTCTGTTTTGCAAAAGTGAATCCAAAAGCCTGAGAAATGGTCTTTTCCAAAGTTTTCCCTTCAGTTAAAGACATGCGGCTTACCCCAAACTTTACATTCTATTCCTTGTCTTCCCTCCAGAACTGTCCCAGTATTTTAAAGATCTCAGACTCGAATCCCATCCCTCTGTCAGTTCCCTCTCTGCTTCTCTGGCCTCCTCTTGTACTGTCTACTCTAGCCACACTGGCCGCTTCCACTTCTTCAAACTGACCTTGTTGTCTCCTTTGTGCTAAGTTTTCTCTTCCTGGAGTACTCCTGGATATTTCTATGGCTCTGTCCAACGTTCAAATTTCATCTCAAGTTTTATCCTCTAGAGTACTTTACTCGCACCCAAAATGAATAGCCACTGCCCGGGTGATGTAGCACACACTGATTGATGCTGACACTCTCAGGCTGAGACCTCCTGGAAGGCCTGGGTTCGACTCCCGGCCCACTCCAAAAGCCAGGTACGATGGTGCACATCTGTGGCCCCAGCTTCTCAAGAGGCTGACTCAGGAAGATCTAGACATATTGAGACTCTGTCTTAAAAAAAAAAAAAAAAAAAAAAAAAAAATTACAGCCTCCTTGTCCCATGATTACATTTATTTCATTATTTATTGCATTCTCATATTTACAATTTACAGCCTTTGTAGCATTTGTCTTGTATGAAATTAATTAATTTTTTACCATCTGTTTTCCTCCACTTGAAATATGCTCTATGAGAACGAGGCCCTTGTCTATTCTGTTCAACATTGTACCTCCAGTACTCGAGGCAGTGTCAACCCATAAGTTCTTCGTAGTTTTTTGTTGAAGGAATATATAATTCTGGTTCCCATAAATTAAGCATAGGATAAAGTAAAATCTGTTCAAGTATTGCAGTTTTTTTAAAGTTTATTTATTAATTTATTCAGAGAAAGAAACAGAGAAATTGAAACATGCTATAACCTTCCTTCTAGCATTCTAACCAGCCAGGATCCTGGGCGGGCCCACAGGTACACCTATGGTGTACAGGTTGATTCAGGAACTGAACCAGCGTTGTCCAGTATAGCTCCAGTATTCCCCAGTGGTTCCCTATCACCTGTGCCCTGGTGCCTGGTCCAAGTATTGTAATTTGAGTACACCAAGAAAGATACATTGTAAAAGGAAGAAAACATGACCATATAAACTGAAATCTTTGTATTACTTACAGACTTCTTAGAGTAAAACTTTAAAAGAGCAATAAAATATAAATCATATTTGGAACATGTAAGATTTTCAGGTTTTCTGAGTGTTTAAAATAACTTAACCTAAGCCATAAAATATCACATTCTTCCAGATGAAGTCAGGAAGTCAGTCTTCCAGGGTTTGGTGTGGTTGGTATTGCCCATAAAAGAAAGGGGCCCAGGACAGAGCTTTTGGAGAACATGAACATCGAAAGAGAAGAGTTTACAAAGGAATTGAGCAGCTACTAAGATGGAAGGGAAGGGGGATAGGGCAATGTGCTGTTAGCACAGTCCTAGTCGACAAGGCAAAGGACAGTTACAAAGAATTTCAAAAGGAAGTGGGAAATACTACTAACACCATGGAAAAATGAAAAGAGATGAAGACAGAGCTGTAAATAAATATATGTCCTTTGTATTTAGCAGTAAGGGTATAGTTGACAACTGTTGTTAGTGTAACTCAAGCTGCTATAACAAATTCAGTTTTCTTAAGAAGCTTTTGCCTATGGTGTGGGTGCTCACCAGAGAGAAAGAGTGAGAGGGAAAGTGAAAAATCACCCCCCCCCCCCCAAGGTGGCTGGCCAGCCCACAGTCCCTTTTCTTCCATTTTCCTCTGGGGGACTCACGCACACGTGCCTGACGTGATTTTTAAGCCACCGGGTCCAGGACTCAAGCCGCAGTTGTCCTTGTGGGAGTCCAGCCATGTAACCACTATGCCTTTTGCTGGTCCCTTACAAATACATTTTTAAATGGGAATAGTTTGCACTATGAAGTTTGCTTCTCACTCAGAGAACAGTTAAAGCAGGTATTTTTGGTTAGACCGTGGCCTTGTGGTGATTCAGAGACCGGGTTCCTTCCTTCTTTTAGCCCCACCATATTCAAGGCCCCAGAACATCCTGCAAATAGCAAGATAGTGAGGAAAAGAGACAGACAAATCAATCAGCTTTTTAAGACCTGTAGCCTAGACATTACACACTTCATTTCTGTTCATATTCCAATGATAGACAGATAGTCACGAGACTCTTTATGCAAGGGTGCCAACAAATGTGCTTGGGGGATGGGCAGCTCTTTCCTGTAAATAGGTTTATGTCATGGAAGGAGAAACACAGAAATGATGGGCTGTAACTCATTTTCTGAGATGGTGAATGTATTGAAGATATGTGTGCAATGAGGCTATTTTCATTTCATAAATACTGATTGACCATCTAGAAATACAGGACTATATAGTATATTGGCCTATTCTTAATGTTATAATGTATTAGAAGATATACACACAGATTCTGGTGATTCAAAGTTATTTCTCTTTTTTTTTAAATTTACTATCGGGTGAGTGTGCTCACCACACACACACACACACACACACAAACACACACACACAGAGAGAGAGAGAGAGAGAGAGAGAGGAAGAGTAAAGAGCACCCCACCCACTCACAGTTCCTTCTCCTTCTCCCTGAATTTGGGACATGCATACACACGTGCCCAAGTGTTTTTCAAGCTTCCAGGTCAGGGCACAGCTACACAGTTGGCCATGCGGGATCTAGTCACCTTAACTGTGTCAGCACTGACTGGCTCTCAAAGCTATTTCTGGTTTATTAATGTAAATTTTGTGATAGTAAAAGTCATGAGAATAATAGAGAACAAGACTGTGTATATGGCTAAACCAGTGAAAATGTAGACTTTTTCACTGATGTAGCTTCGTATTTTCAGAGGGCAAGCACTTGTATAAATTCTCCCCACCCCACCAGAACGCAGTCTACTGCTGATTGGATTGACCCACTTGTATGTAAAGGTATCTTGATGTGAAATCTAGGCCATTAAAAACTTAGTGTGATTTGTGCAGCTAAAATTCATAGTCCTCATTTATATAGTTTTCTGTTTTTAATCTCTGAAGGATATTTCAGGTTTATTATTGGATAAACAATTTGTGCACAGGCTTAGAAAACGCTATAATAATTATTTTTCAGCAGAGGTTGCACATGGAGAAAGAGCCAAGGAAGAGTTACATTTTCATAAATTATAAAAATAAGAATTAAATTTGGAAAGAATATATGTCTAGGAAAATTTTGAGACAAAACTATTTTACTTAATATTTCACAATTTTTCTTCAATTGAAGTAGATGAGCATGACATAAATCAGAATTTAGCTAATATTTTATTGATAAGGACCAGAGTAAATATTTTATGATTTGCAAGCTACATGTGATTTCTGTCCCAACTACTCGATTCTGTCATTATGTCATGAAAACAGACGTCAGACGTCGACACAGACAAAGGCATAAACCATGAATGTAAATGTGTTCCAATACAACTTTATTAATTGGCACTGCTCATTGAAGTTCATATTAATTTCACATGTTATGTGTTGGGTCGTCAGAAAAGTCATGATGCATTTTTGCATAGAAAAACATAGAAAAATATGTTATGACTTTTCCGATGATCTAATAATATATATTTTTTGAAATTTTCCCTGCTATTTATAAATGTGAGGAGGCCACTCAAGAATAGGTGGATGGGATTTGGCTTGCAGGCAGTAGTTCACTCGCCCTTGGTATATAGAGCAAAAAAAGCAGTCACGATATGTGGCTAATCCAGACTAATCCAGATCATTCGTATCCCAAAATGTATCACATTAGCTATTCCACTCTACAAGTTCATTTAGGATAGAAATGAATGAAATCTATGTTTCAATACATGAAACGTAAGATGGTGTTATACACTATAAAATTGTAGCATAAATATGAATACCCCCTTTTTGTTTATGTGCTTTTTTATCATTTATACTAATAAAACTATAGGAAGTTGTTAGTTCAAAGGAGAGCAGTTATTAATCCTGCTCATGTGTAGTGCTCTTTAAAGTCCTTAATGCTCTATTAGTCCATTAGTAGCCAGCAGATGGAGAAGGGTATTTCTTCATGCGTGTGTGCGTCAGTACATGCGTGTGACTGAGCGAGCGAGAGCTGATGCTGTGTGTCAGACCTCTCCATGTCCCTTTTAGATGCCACCAGCTCAATCATCACAGGCAATGGACCATAAGATACTTATGTATCTTCTGCTTGGCTTCATGCTTGATGCCTCTGATCAGACACAGCATTTCACTTCCAATATCACAGATGACAGAGTCAAATGCAGAAGGTGTCGCTGCAGATGTCAAAAGGTGCAGAGAAGAAAAGACAGCTCCACCTCTGCGTTTGGATTAACAGCAATCGAAAATAAGTGGTCATTTCCAATTCTTTGGTTTTGTTTAAGTTTCCCATGTTTGATATCTGTTTGTTATTACCTACACATATTCACGGATTATTTGCCTAAGCCACAAAAAGAAAAAAAAATAGAGATATGGAAAATAAGCCACTAATGATTTAATACAGCTTCGTAGTTAAGCTGCGATATTTAAAATGCACTGTTAACATAATGTGCACAGATAGTTTTATTTGATAATTACCTGCTTGAAATAATAGACTGATAAACTGTCACAATAGGAGAAGACCTTCAACCATTTATGTTAACCTTCTAGTCTACAGTTATTAATTAATCATTTCAAGGACAAAACCTCCTGGAAATGGCTTTTATTTTTTTTTTCTTACTTATAAATCGTAGTGAATTGAAGTGGGTGTCTAAAGCCTAGAAAAAAATACATTCATTTTGTACTTTTGAATAGTTCTGAAATACTATTTATTCTCTTACAGAGAAGAGTTTCAGTATATTTTTTTCCAGTTCTCAGAAATTCATTGAACATCTTTTGAAATCTGTATTTAAGAAAAGTAAAAAATTTCAGACATCACAGACCAAGAACAGAGCCAAATGTGATGCAATCACTCAAAAAAAGCAAGAGTTATTAATGCATTAATAATTTGCTTTAGGACGCTTCCCTCCTACCCCCACCCCCGACACACTACTACCCCCAAGTTTCAAGAAGCCACGGTGGGGAGCTAATGTACCCTGTCATTAAAAAGACACGATTTTAATGATCGTCAACTATGCCATCCTGTTGTAAACAGAAAATGTACACAATATAACTTTTTCAAGGGAAAAAAAACAGACACAGTGATAATAGAAGAAAAAAGCCGGTGCATTACATCACCACTGCCAGGATTTCTCCTTTTTCCCAGCGGTGTGGTTTATTGAAATAGCTCCACAACCTCATTAATTTTGTTGTTGTAATATTTCTATCCCTAGTATTTTTTTCTTTATGGAAAGATCAAGTTTCCTTTGAGTCCCTGTGGTTCTCCCATTTTCTCCAACATTTGCTGGCAGTGGAAATCCTATAAATCAGTACTAGTTCTGGCAATTTTGCATGCCATCAGCTAAATGTGGTGCTTTTAAAATGCAAGCACAATTCTTTTTAAGTAGGCATTTAATTTTAGTGGAATTTGCATTTGACAGTCCCAATTCATGTGTTTCAACATCTGAGTGAAATAGCTCTCTTTGAGTTCTAATGGAATGAATATAGTGAAATTAACCTTTTTTCCCCACAAAAATACACTATTTTCGACAAAAGCTTTCACACTGTTTTGAATCGATTCCATGTAGTTATAATAGAGTGAATACTTCTAATATAATCCATAGAATGATGAAAGTGGTTATAAAGAGGATGTAAACACCAGAGTTCCTTAATGATTCTGTGAAGTGCCATCAGTAGGTATGGAACTTTGACCTGGAACTCCAATTCCTTGTTACATTAAAAAATAATGTTAATAAAACATCAACAGTGATATCTGACATTCACAAAATACCTAAAATATCAAAATGCTTGTGAATAATACTTAAAATGTTCATTATGATCTTAACTATGTATAAGAATAAGATGTTTATATTTTAAATACTTACTGTTTCTTTGGAAAGTATTACAGTCCCATTGGCCAATAATCAAGCAAGAACATACAAAACCTGGCTCGTGTGTGTGTGTGTGTGTGTGTGTGTGTGTGTGTGCATACATTTCCCAAAGTGTCTTTTTATTTAAAGTCTATGTAAAAAAATCTTAGTTGTTTTTAAAGAAAATATTTATATCCCTTCAGGTTGCAATTTTAAAGAGATCTTTGTTCTATACCAGATCATTCTTATGACTAAGTTTCACTAGCAATTGGCAGTTAGCAATCATTGTATATAAAAAAAAAGTTGTGTCTGTCACTGAAGAAACTGCAGAGAAGCCTCTTATTGGAGGAAAAAATCCATCAATAATGTTTTTCTCTCATGATTCTCACAGGAAAAGCAAGGACAGTGGTGCTTAAACTATAAAATATAATTGCATTACTATATTGTTAATATTTAGTGTGGATAAGAATTCTTTGGAGACACAGATTGTCGAGACCTGCCATCCAACAGTGCTGATTTGATAGATCTGGGAGGTTGGAGATTTTGTGTTTCTAAAAGTTTTACAGTGATACTGATGCTTGAGTCTGGGACCACTGCTTAAGTGCAACACATCGTAATAATTTTTAACAAAAGGTATTTCAATATTTTACTGAGCCATCAATAGCAGGTTCTTAGAGTGACTTGTTTTGAGCAAGGACATTGAAGTCAAATGGCCTGGAATTTTATATTTTCACTCAGCAAATGTGGGATTTAAGGCAAATTGCTACACACTTTAGGTTTCAGTATTTCTATAACAATTATGATTACTGTGTATCAGAGAATTACTGTTGATATTAGATAGTATCCTCCAAGCTTTTAATGAAGAGATGGGTACACAGAAAGCACTCAATACGTTTAATAAATCCAAATTATAAATTTGGTGTTGAGCAAAACCAATAACTAAGGATTTAAATGCCTGTTGGGTGTTTTGATGCCAACAGTGGATATAAAATTAGTTGATAGATAACTCCAAATTTTTTAATTTTTGTGAGAAATGTTTCAAAGTATATTTTTGGTATGAATCTTTCTTAAAGGCCTAAATCTACATTTTTTTCTAGGTGACAATTTTTTGAGTCATTTAAAAAATAGTTATCATTAAGAAATGTATTAATTGCCACTCATTGTACTTAATTTCTGCATGATGTACCTATACCTATTTTTGTTGTAAAAGCTGAACACAAATAAGTAAAAATGGAAGTATTCAACCCTAACCAAGTCAGGATTCCTTCTGAGACTTTATACTCTGAGATTAAGTGAATAGTGATAATTGGGTTAATACAGTCTAGGATGTATTGCAATGTCATTCACTCTCTCTCTCTTTTTAAAATTTTCTTCTTTAAAAAATATTGGTAGAGAGTGTATGTGCTCACTAGAGAGAGACACAGCAGTCAGAAAGCACTCCCATGGAAGGTGGTCACGCAGCAATCCTGTCTCCATTTCTCTATTCAGGATTTATGTGGGGCAAGCAAACACATGTATCCAGTTATTGTTCAGGACAACAGGTACAGGTCTAGAACCATGCAGTCAGCCGAGTGTGTACCAGCCACCTTAATCACACACCATTGGCTGGCCTGCACTTGTCATTCTCAATGAAATCATTTGAAAAACTTCCAAGTTAATCTAGAACGGAGAAAATTTTCTTGCTTTATTCTGTCTTCTTTGCAGTTCTTTGAAGTTAGATTGTATGATAGAGCTATTGTGATGATATTGTCATGAAAATAAATAGAAGCATTTTGTGTATTTCTTACAACATTAATGCCAAAATAACGGACTGAATGATTTATGTTACATATTCATGGAAAGGTAGCAGGGACAGGTGGAAATTTACTTAGCAGTGATGTAACCTGTGACATACTTAAATTTTCTGATATCAATTTTACTGTTCAGTACAGTGAATAACCTTGAGATTACTATAACCATCCAGTAACAACTGAGTGATTATAGGAAGTCAGTAAGGGAGCCTTTTGATAAAGAAACTCACGTACCCCAGAATAGGTACAGAGAACGCACCTAGTACATTTTCATTCTTGCCCAAATTTTCTTAACTCTACTCTTTTCCCAAGGCTTCAACTTCTTCACTAAAGGCCTTTCACTTTCTACAGTTCTCTGATTTAAGCTTTTAACTGAATTAATATTTGAACAAATGAGTAAATTACTGATTCAGCGTATCTTCTCCAAAGTTTACTTTCTAACGTCCATGTTATTAACCTTCTGTAGGAGGAAATGTCTTTAAATGTGCAAGATTAAAATTCATAGTTCCATAAAATGAATAGGGTTTTAATGTGGAAAATCACATTTTTGAATTTTAGAATCCAAGTTAATAGACAAAGAAAATTAAAAAAAAAAATGGGTTAAACTGGCTTTTGGTAAGTGCTCAGAATAAGAACATAAGGTATTATCTTTGCATATAGATTAGAATATTCTTTCTGTCTCACTCTCTCAGGTCATAGTTACCCACCATGTAGGTTCCATCTGCCACACAGGCTGGAAAAAATACTTTAAATCACTTCCAAAGAGCATGTTTGAGTCCTGGCAGTCTGATATCTTTGAAATGCTTGAACTTTGTTAAGATTCAAGGCTTCACTAAATTCTATATTGTCCCTGAATAAAATGACTTATTTGGGCAGGGGGTATTTCTTATCTTGTTGGAAACTTTCAAAAGAAGCAGTTATTATAGCTTTGAGCAGATGAAATGGTTTAACATTGCTCCAAACATGTCCAAGGTGCTGATCTAAATCTTCTGCTAGACCATTTAAACACATCAGTAATACACAGACCACAGAGAATTTAGTGTAAAAGAAATCTTATCAGGAGTGGCATAATAGATCTGAGGCTGTTTGGATTTCCTCACAGGATAATGGAAGCAACTGCAGTAACAGCACAACTCAAAATAGGAGCTGAACTATCTTCTCTTTGTGGATAACAACATCTGCATCCATTGGCGTGGATTCGCTCTTACATTGGAAACCTGTGCTTTCTAGCTGCCTGATGGGCATTTTTATTTTGCTTATTTCACAGTCTCCTCCATTTCAACATCCTGGAATTTACTCTTCATTTCTTTCTTCTTTCTCACACAGCTTTTCTCTTGTCTGTCAGGTGTTGATTCATGGTTTTATGGTTCTTTTTTCACCCAAGCGTAAAAGCTCAATATCATCATTGATTCCGTTACTGATTTGGTTTTACTCTGAGATGCTAGTTGGTATGTACGTGGTTTATTAAAGGTGCTTTGGGATTACTACCTATGAAAGAAAAGGAAGGAAAAAAAGGAAAAATTGGAAGAGAGAGCAGTCGGGTGCAATGTATTCTTTTTTAAAATTTATTTATTTACATTCATTCACTACACATCATTACAGCATACAAAATGAGATTTCCCATTCAGAATATACCGTATATTGGCTCAATCAAGCACATCAACATACATGTTATCGTCAACAAATAATTTTCCATTTCTTGTTTCCTGTATATTTTGCTTTTTTTGCCATCCTTGATTCCCTATCTCTCACCCTCTGCTGTGTCCCACCCTCCTCCCACACTATCCCTGGTATCCATGGTTGCTTTCTATGCCTTACCCCCCCCCATTTATTGTTGCTAATGAACTTAATTAATCTAAATATTTCCAGTAACAAGCACAGATGATACATACATATTCTTAACAAAGCCTCTGTTGACCTCATCTTAAAACTAGAATGACCCTTCAGCACAAATCTGAGTTGGCCTATGGTCCTGGGTCTCTAGACTCCCCTTTGACCAGTCATTATGTACAAGTTGTTACAGGAAAAGGGAAATGATCTTGGAGGATAGAAATTCCAAAGGGGAAATGGATCTTTAGTCATGAAGGGATGTATCTGGTAAGCTCATAATAGTGTACATTGCAGACACCTTAAAAGATAAAAGAACCTGATGCAGGTCACCCAGTCACTTTTTATTCATAATTTTAAATTTTCAAATATTTTTGCTTGTCTACTTCTACCCTAGTTAAGAAATGTTTAGTACCTAACATATAGGCACTTACAGATAAATTGAGCTTCCTAACTAGCATTCCTAACCTGACCTAGCCAATCTGCCCTTTATCCATTACATTACTTAACATTGCAAAATAACTCTTTAATCTCTTAATTAGCCAGTGTAGAACTCTCATGGGCTTGGGATCAGCATATGGCAAAATGGTTACTTCACTGGACTCCCACATAGTTGACTGCTGTTCGAATCCTGGACCCAGTGGTTTACAACTCACACTGCGAGCATGTGCATCTGTGCCCAAGATCCCAAGAAGAATATGGAGGAGAAAGGATTGTGGCATGGCTATCTGCCATGAGGGTGACCTCTCACATTTTGTCTCTCTGTCTCTCTCTGTCTCTCTGTTGAGCTCACACAACCTATAGCAAAAATCTCTCTTAAAAAAAAAAACCAAAAACTTTCATTGACTCTCCATTGGCAACAAAATAAAATACAAATTTCATAGTTTACAACTCAAGAGTAAGCACAGCCTAGACCACATACTCATTGTAGCCTCATTCTCCCAAACATTTTTGTTGTTGTTGTTCTATTGATTTCTACCATTTCTTCTTGTGGGTTGCATTAAAGAAGTCTTTGTTTTGAAAACTATTTTTCAGTTTTCCTACCTAAAATGAAATGTGTCTACTTGGTGTTTTAGTCTGTTCTCTGTTCTCAGTAGAAACCTGACTCTGGGTGATTATAAAGAACAGAGATTTGTGGGAACAGCAGTTGGCATAATGGCTATGTCACTGCCTCCCATGTAGTCGACCATGGTTCGATTCCCAGACCTGGTGACTTAAACTCATGCTGAGTGCATGCATGCATGCATGCCCAAGATCTGAGAGGAGAATGGAGGAGAAGGGATTGCGGTGTGGCCATCCCTGTGATTTCTCGCTTTCTGTCTCTCTGTCTCTCTCTGTCTTTCTGGTGAGCACATGTGCCCTATAGCAAAAACCTCTCCAGAAAAGAAAAGAAAAAAAAAGAGCAGAGATTTGTTTAGCTCATGGTTTTGGAGGTCCAACATTCAAAGGATCGTTAGTAGAGACTCCACGGAGTATTGACATGTATAGGGCATCACGTGGTGAGAGCGAGCTTGTGTATGTCCTTGTGTCTGTCTCTCTTCTCTGTCTCTCTATCTCCTTATAAGACACCAAAAGTTAATCACCAGGGCCCTACCTTAATGACTTTGTCTAGCCGTGCTCATCTCTCAAAGGTTCCACATCATAATACCATCGTCTTATTACATTCATACTTTCTTAATACCATCAAAATCATCAATTTTCAGTACATGAATTTTGGAGGAAAATTTAAATCAGAGCTCTTGGCTTATATCAAAATTAAATGTCTCACGTATTTGTCCACATTTATACAGAGCTCATGTACAAACAACTGCATTTAATATATTATTTTACTTAGGGCCTTAGAGGAAAAAGGAAATGCACAGGATGGAGATTTGAAAAAGGCCATATTTACAGGGATTTTATGCACAGTGATATTCGAACCTCTATGGAGTTATTTGTTCTTCTGAGTACACTATTCATTTTTAATGGACATCAGGAGAAAACCTTGATATTATCCACGTTGTGTGTTAATGAGTTAATGAATGAGTTGCCTGAGACAATTATTTCAATTTATTGAGAAGAATATACACAAAGAAAAATGTTTTACAGAGTTTGGTCTTACTGATTTGAGACTTTCAGATGTATAAATAGCACAAAGACAGATTTTACTCAGGGGAGGTCTGATTGTTTATCTGCCTTGAAAAGAAATAGATTGCTACTTGGTGTTTACTTCTCTTTTGTCTTTTTTTTTTTTTTTTCTTGATTTACTCTTTATTTATAACTGCAAATAAATGGCGTGCCTTAATTATTTTTGTTTTAGGTTTGTTTGAGTATTCTCTATTCCATGGTTAATATTATTTTTCCCTCTAATTTGAACTCATTCTCTTCTCCTGAATGCCAGGTAGTATTTAACCAAAAAAATCTCATTCATAATTAAACATTTCTTACCTCAGGTTTAATTCCTGAGAGAAATTTTACAACTGAGAGTGTGATGGGACTCTGCTACACTGCTATTATTTTTAGAATTTGTTTCATTTTTGATTGACAAGTGTATTTTGTAGTCTATTTGTGTCTATTGATAATTTAATTTTAAAATATTAATATGAAACCTCATTGAGGAAAATCATTCTTTTTCAAATTACTAAACTCTTCTCAGAAGACACCACAGACAGGTGAGAACAGTCCAAGGAAACTCTGGTGCAGATGCGTAAGGTGCCATGTTCCTAGGGTTCTGGTAGAATAAGATCCCAGGAGCTGGTTTATTTGAGAAATCCCTCTCCTAGTTTTTCCTATTTTGCATTCTATAGGCAAGTTTCCAGTGCTCCCTGGGAAATAAGAGTGATAAATGTTCCTACTTTTTGTTTCAGAATATAACAAGAAGAAAATAATAATGCACATAAATGAATTGTTAAAAGTTTCAAAGGCTCATAAAATAACTAAGTGTATTCAGAGGAAAAACAGGTCAGATTTAGATGAATGTGAATTGAACAATAGTTGTAGTTCAAATAATAAAATTTGATCAGATCATTTGAGATAGTATATCAGTATCAATCATTTCATTTACAGTATCAATTATTTTTAAATATATTGGAATTGAAAACTGTTTCATCATGTAACAAGATAATTCAAATGTAAGAGGAAAGACACCTGATATACAGTTGGCATTTCACTGTCATTAAATAAAGAGGTCACAATGAAGGCAGAGAGAAAAATGACTACATAGGAACCACTAGTGTGGTTCTATGTTTAGGCAAGTCACCCCAACATCATCAGAATATCACTGCTACTGGAGAGAACACCTTGAAATCTAATGAAAATTTTCAAGTTTGTTAAAGAAGAAATAAGTTATGAAGAGAATAGTTTTCATCAGATTCATGCTTTGTAGTAATAAGTTCTCAAACAAGTAAGGGAGTAGATTGAGAATTTCTAGGGAAACATAAACCTCTCTGGAGACTTGGCTAAGTTCTTTTTAAGAAGGAAGTGCAACATTATGGTGAAAATTGTTCAGTTTTACTCATAGGAACAATTGGGCACATATTGAATCAGGAAAAATGCTGAGATCATTGAACAACAAAATTCAAAGTGATCATATTTCTTTATTTTCCATGTTGTTATGGTGATTTGTGTATTCAGAGCCTAACAATGTGAATGGCATAAGGATAAGTGATTATGCATTGCTGAATGCCTTTGTAAGAGTTCACTAGAAAGAAATTACTTCTTTAGCAGAGATGTATTGTTACTGCCTGAATGATGATAGCTACATGTTTGTCCCTTTTTTCTACTCAGCAAACACTTTTCATGTCAAGGTTTTGGTGTTACATCAAGCAAAAGCCTCCTACTGAGAAATGGTACTATTATATACACACAACTCCCCTGGAAGTGTTTCTACTTTGAATTGATACTATGGAATGACTGCAGCATGAACAGACAATAGTGTCCCTTAGATAAGCATATTTAGAGACATGAATGGTTTTATATACATATTGTAATGTGTTCACGTTAAAGAAGATAAATATCAGCTGAATTACTCCTTTATATTCTAGAGTGATACCTCCTTCCCAAAAGCATTTGTGAAGACAACAAAGAATAATTTTTTATTCTGGATTTTCCTGTTGCCAGGCAAACTATCATAAAATTGAATACATAGAAGAAAATGTAATCCTGTTAGGATCTTTTGCTAGAATCAACTACCTACTATCAATGCCAATAATTAGAAACAAAACTCTATAAAAATAATCACTCTATAGATTTTTAAATAAATCCTTGATAGGACTTGGGTCTCTAAAATTTCAAAGGATATTTTTAAATAAATAAATATTTTATCTCCTTCCTAGGAAAGTGTTCCTCACATTGTAGCAAGTTGTTAACTGGAATCATAGGGAACCAGCAGTTAGCGTAATGGCTATGTCGCTGGACTCCCACGTAGTCGACCGCGGTTCGCGTCTCGGACCCGGTGGCTTACAACTCACGCCGGGCGCGTGTGCGTGCGTGCCCAAGATCCCGAGAGGAGAATGGAGGAGAAGGGATTGCGGCATGACCATCCCCCCTGGGGGGTGATTTCTCGCTTTCTGTCTCTATGTCTCTCTCTGTCTGTCTGGCGAGCGCACGCGCCCTATAGTGAAAAACCTCTCCAAAAAAAAAAAAAATAAATGCCAGTGATTCAATTTTCCTGTTCTAGTCTCTGCTCATACATGTCTGAAAATCCCATGCTATAGGGATTGTAGTTACGATTTCATAGGTTTGTACTTCTCTTCAAATTTACCAAGTTGTATACTCTAAATATGTAGTGCTCTTTGTACGTTAACAATATCTCATTAAATTGGTGTAAAAAAAAAAAAAGTCATGCTGCAATTTATTCTTTTTTCTTTTCTTTTCTTTTCTTTTCTTTTCTTTTCTTTTCTTTTCTTCTTTTTCTTTTTCTTTTTAAAAAATGTTTGCCAGAAGTTGTGTATGCTCACCAAAAGAGCAGCAAGACAATAAGTGGGGGAGAAGAAAAAACCCTCCTTAAGTAATTGTCACACCAAATCCCTTCTCCTTCATTCTTTCCTCCTCTCAAAATTTTGGGTATGTAAACATGCATGCACCACACCTGCCATGTTTTTCAAGCTGCTAGATCTGAGACTAGAACCATACAGTTGACCTTATGGAATCCAGTCCCCTTAACCACCAGGCCAAGGACTGGCCCCTATCCAATAATATTCTATTCACTATACTCTCATCTTGAAGGTCTAAGTTTTTTATTCTAGGTGAAAAGAGAAAAATATTGCAATCAGCAATTTCTGAAAATATTTAATGTTTTCCAGGTTCAACCAATACCATTTTAACATGCTATAAGCCCATAAGTAAGTCAGCATTTACTGACTGCACATCTACTCTTTTTTTAATATTTACTTAATTTTTAATTTATTAATTCACTTATTTTTAATTTGACCAGAGAGAGAGAGAGAGAGAGAGAGAGAGGGAGAGAGAAAGAGAGAAGAAAAGTGAGAAAGCATGCCACCAGGTCTAGGAACTTGAACCGTGGTTAGCCATGTGGGAGTGTCTAGCACCTTAACCACCACACCACCTGCTGGTCCCCCGGATCTACTCTTTATCTTAATATAGGATATATTATAATTTCCTGTTGCTAATCTGGCAATGTATTTTAGGTACTGTCACTTCCTACTTAAGAAATATTTAACTAAAAATGCATAATAACCAAATTTAAAAGTTATTTATGTTCAACCTATGGGACAAGAAGTAAATAAGTGACATTGTACGCTACTAGTAGTAAGTGGTAAAAGAGCTTAGTTTAAATTATTTTTTCATAACCAGTTTTCTACCATCTTTGACATTTCCCTCAAGCACTATCATTGTTTATTCTGCAACCTATTTTCCTTTTCAAGAAAGGAATTTTGTAAATTAAGTGTAGTTCAGTGTTATTGTTCATAATTTGAACATTGCTAGAAATGGTCTATTCAGAAGCTCTCATTTTCTTTTCAAATCTGTAATTTTAAAGAGTTAATGAAATCTTAAGTATAATTTTATGATAATTAAAGTAGCAATTTTTTTTTGCTGTATACAATTTCAGTGTTATAGTGACAATCACATGAAAAATAGAAACACACATTGCAGCAAATTTGGGGAATGATTTCTGCTAAGTAAGTAACTCATGTAATATGATTTTGGATTTTTTTTTTTTTTTTTTTTTTTTTTTTTTTGCCGTTATATCATCCAGTTGTTTTCCTCCATCCCAAGAACATAATTAGTGATTGTTTAGCTGACATTGTTTTCAGGTACTGAGCTGTAAAATAGTAAT